>MJUU01001815.1:0-25428 GCA_002080025.1 Modiolus philippinarum
AAAGTGATTTTAAACGTGAAAACAAATACATGTGCTTGGAAAATCAAGTTGCAATATTTCAGAAATAAAGCATAGTTATTTCGCATTTAATGAAAATATCGTTAATTTAGACTCAAATTTACCCCGATATTAATACCGATGAACTACAAAAACCAGTAAAAATCAACTGCCATTCTATGATTCAAATAAATGTTCCAGGTCTGGATTTTACCGTAAATAGCTTTATATTAGCATGTAAGAGAGCACTACTTTTTTCTATAACTTTAAAGATACCATATCCCAAGCACTGTTTTAGGGTACCCTTAAAAAAGGCGAAATTGGAGAAATCGTGACCACAGGA
This sequence comes from Modiolus philippinarum, assembly GCA_002080025.1. Classification (NCBI taxonomy): domain Eukaryota; kingdom Metazoa; phylum Mollusca; class Bivalvia; order Mytilida; family Modiolidae; genus Modiolus; species Modiolus philippinarum. The sequence goes on from MJUU01001815.1 coordinate 341, forward strand.
ACTTTCTACGACAGCTAAAAATTTGAAATTTATTAGTTGTTCTATCATTTAAAACAAAAATTAGCCGTGTGTGATTCCGTTAACCAAAACTCGAAAACTAAGCGTCTTTTTGGACCTTGGGCACCCTACTAACAGTTTTTAATTGGCGACCAAGGATTTTTATTTTCTGATAGTTTTGGTTCTAACTTCTAAATGCTGCACCCTTGGTCAAGAATTTCTTTTGTCCGCTTTTAAGATAAGAAATGAAATTTTAGATTTTTAATGTTTAGTATAATGTTATGTTTTAATACTATTTTTATGTAACTTAGAAGTGTATCACATAAGGTCAATTTTAATATTCATCAATTTTATGGATTGGTATAGATGAGAACTTTTATTGTTTTAAATGTGAACTGTTATGTAGTATTTTAGATTTGCATTATGGTCATTAAAACCAACAAAATCACTGAAAAAAATCAATGATTATTTTACTGATTCTCTGGTCATGTTTAGGGCATTTGTAAAATAATTTTCAGATATTTCATAACAGAATGTTTAAAATATTTAGCAGATTAAGTTACATCTCTCAAATACTTTAGATAAAAATATTAAAATTTTAATATTGTAATTAATATGACTGAAATTAAAGTTTTTAATTATTCAGAATTTCAGATAATTTTCAGCTCAATGCAATATGGCTCTGGAATCAATGTTACGAAACGAGAAGCTGTTTTTTTTCATGAAAACTTCTTCAAGCATGATAGAAGGGGAAACTAAAAGTATAAAAACAAATATTTTGCTATCAACAGATACAGGAGAAAACATGCAAAAATATTATCTAGTACGAAAATTTGTACATGGGTCATCTCCAAATGTACACCAGCGTTTGGTCCATAATGAAAACAAATCTTAGATGTTCAGATTTTTTTAAACAGATTCCAAAAATGTTTATTTGATAATTACCAAATTATAGTCATTTTCTTTACAGCAATAATTTACAGCCTTTTTTCATAAATGATATAAAAATACCACATATTTTGGTCTCCCACAGAGATGGCGTGGGCAGTGTAATCTGTCTGTAATATCTGTGCATTCCAAAAACAGCCAAATCCCTTGGTGGGAAGGCAACCTCGATATTCATTTCTCTAATTCTAACCCCGTTGGGTTCCTACGATAGACCGTTATACAGGAGATTTTTTTTTTCTTATCTCGAGCCAGGAGTTAATATCTCGTTCCCACGACATACTAAGTCGTGGCCACGAGATAGCTTTGAATATGAGCAAAGTGCATTGTTGAAGGTCTCACGGTGTATAAGTTTCTTGTGGCCACGACTTGTATGTCGTGGGAACGAGTTAGTATCTCATGGCCACGACATAGCTATCTCGTGGCCACGAGATAGAAAAAAATCACTTGTCCCCTCCATGCTTCCGTAATATACAGATATGAAAGAACCTTCTTTACAATGCAAAATATTCATCTTCTGCGTAGAAACTGTCAAAATCGGTATCTTAGGTTATGGGACCGGATCCGGAGTATATCTAGGTGTTAAGCAATCTACTGTTTCCTTACCGGTAAGACATACTGTACTTACAATTCCCGGCATTTCCAACTTCAGAGTAGTCCTATTTTAAGACTGGAAATTCAGGATGATAATACTATAGGGTTACAGGACGGGTATGCTTTTAGCCATGAGAAATCGGAATCGATATTCAGAGTTTAACAAGGTTCTCAAAAATTTGTTTCTTTGATAGGTAAAAACACAAACTTCATAATACTTGATCAACTCGACAAACAATAAGAGGAGTTCATTAATAAACAATATTCCTCATTTTGAACATTTGTAAAATATATATTTTTCGGCCAGGATTTGAATTTTTCACAAAATATATCTTGAAATTCGAAATTTTGCTACATTTATAAAGAGAGCAATTTGGATGAGAACCCCTCTCGCACTACTCAACCTCAATTTATCGGAAATGGAAATAGGTGGGGTTATAAATTCACCCTACAGTCGCGATTTTCTTTGATGTTAGAATTACAAAAATCGAGAAACAAATGTATCAAGAGGTATGGCCACTTTCCAGTGAATTTATGTCATTCAGTATACCAATTTTGCTAATTCATAATATCTTTTCCAAACCTGTTAAAACATGTCATCCGTCATACACTATAAAAACAAAATCAATTCAAATATATTTTCATAGTTTAGATAAAAGATCCATGCAGCCACTGAACTTGTCACTTGAATGCAATTCCGAAATATTTTTTAAGGTTTTTGTTATAATTGGTTGTCCAATACCTCTAAAAACCAACTAAACTAACCGCCATTTTTAGGGGAAAATCGGTTACGCAATAGCATAAAAAATATTGGTTTTAGTTTTCGGTGTCCTTTGGGTAGTACCATCTTGTCAAACACTCTAAATGCTTTAAATTGACACAAAAGGCTACTAAAAGCTATGTTCCACGGCTTATGTCAGAAAACATACAAGTGTGGCATATATATTAATTTTTTCATAGGAGGCACGTATATCTTAGACCACCTTACACGATTTTCGCCAATATTTGGGTTTATTTTGAAAATGGCCCAACTTAGGAACAAAATCCACGGCTAAATCGGCCAAACTTCTTACTATCGTCCGGGAGATGTCATGATTCCAATTTTATATAAATTGATGCAATGTTTTACTTCATTACAAAAAATTCTAAAAGTTTGATACAATAGCAAGACACAAAAAGATAATATAGTTCGAGCATTTCATTTGTGCACTTTTGCATATCATTTGCGCACTTTTGCATATCATTTGCGCACATTTTTTATTTCATTTGCGCAATTTTTTTATTTCATTTGCGCACATTTCTATACCAGGATATATCATATATTGCTTAACAAAACCAATTAAGTATTCATAAAGATATTTAATTTTTTTTTAGTCCATGGGCTGGAATAACCCCCCGTGCTTCCCAACCCCACCCATTTTTTTAAGTCCGCATACATCCCCTCTACAAAATATAACATGTTAACACGTGCATAACCTGCACGCACTGGTGGAACAGGGCCCATTTTTAGACACACCTACCGAAAATTTGGAAAATTTTGTTTTTCGTTCAAGTTTTTCTTTCAGTTGCTTCAAATAACAAATACCGAAGTTACTGTGAATTTACTTTCTGCATATGCGCATTTCGACAACTTATGTCTCATCAGTGCAGATAAAATCTAAACGTTTGGAAGACCATAAACTCAAAGATGTTTAAAAACTGATAGAGAACAAATAACCAAAGTGATCTTAATTTAAAGCCAAAATCAGCTAAGGACAGAGCTTTGCATGAGGGAGATACTCCTTAGTTTTCAATAAAATTTACCAATTTTAGATATTGGAAGGTTTCAAAATGTTGACTAAATGCTTACCAGTTATAAAAACGATGTATCAAATGATTGCTTATTGTATTAGCTTTACAAAGAACCCAAATTTTTACAATTTCTATGTCCAATACGTTCCATAGCGCCGTTAAACGTACCCCTACCCCTATGAAATATTGAGGAAAATTTAGATATTTTCATTGAAATTGCGTAAGTTTGATGGTCTAAAGAACCCGAAGTGCATCTCGATTCCCAATTCTGAAAATTGTTTTTAGTTTTTCAATATATTTTCTTGAATATAAAACATGTTAACATAATGTTAACATATTTTTAATGACCAAAGTTTTATTTTCAAATAGACCAAATAAATGGATCTTGGGATATTTCCTATTTTGACTAAGTTTTGTCATTCTTTTGCCCAATATTACTTTTCAGTAAACAAATATCATTTAAAGTAGGTATTAAATGAAAGCTCATTACATTTGCTTTACAACTATTACAAATAATGGCCATTCTTATGTAATTTAAACATCATACATCAAGGAAACGTACCCCTACCCCAACAAATTTACTGTAAAATTGTCAATTTTTTGTCTATGTTCGCATAAAATAACCATAACACGCAAAATGTGTAATGTATATGACAATGTTTCATCAATTATACCATGATTTCGTATTTCAACAGCCATTTGTTGACTTAAACTCTATATTTTGCCTGAAATTGATGAAAAATGGGAATTTTCAACATTTCAGATTTGCCCAAATTTCACTGTTAAATCGTTAAATATTCCAAATCTGGAGGATATATCTGCAGATATGCCAATTTATTGTTCTAAGCGATACATTAAATGTCTGAAAACATTGTTAAGAAAAACAAGAAGTGTTTGATGTGACTCAAAATACCGAAAATCTTACCCCTAACCAAACAGATTTTCCCTAAAATTGTCAATTTTTTGTCTATGTTCGCAACAAATTAACTCGAACACGCAAAATATGTGTTGTATATGACAATGTTTCATGAATTATGCCATAAATTTCATATTCTAACAGCCATTTGTTGACTTAAACTTAACATTGTGCCCGAAATTGATGAAAAATGGGATTTTTCAACATTTCAGATTTGGCCAAAGTTCACTGTTAATCCGTTATATATGGCAAATCTGGATGATATATCTGCAGATATGCCAATTAATTGATCTTTGCAATACATGAGTTGTCTTAAAACAGTGTTTAGAATATCAAGGGGTGTTTAATGTGACTCTGAATACAGAGAATCTTACCCCTACCCCAACAAATTTTCCCTAAAATTGTCAATTTTATGTCCAAGCTCGCATAAAAATTACTAGAACACTCAAAATGTGCGTTATATATGACAATGTTGCATGAATTACATCATGATTTGGTATTTTAACAGCCATTTGTTGATTAAAACTCAATATTTGGCCCAAACTGATGAAAAATGGGAATTTTCAACATTTCAGATTTCTCCAAAGTTCATTGTTAAATCGTAATATATGTCAAATCTGGAGGATTCATCTGCAACTATGCCATTTAATTGTTCTGAGCGATACATTAGATGTCTTAAAACACTGTTTTGAAAAACAAGGAGTGTTTAATGTGACTCTTAATACCGAAAAACCTACCCCTATCCCAACTAATTTTCCCTATGATAGTCATTTTTTTTCTATATTCGCACAAAAAGAACCAAAACAAACAAAATCTGCATTGAATATAACAATGTTGCATAATTTCTATCAATATTTGTCATTTTAAGTCCCACTTGTCAGCTTAAACTTAATATTTTGTACAGAATTGATGTAAAATGGGGATTTTCAGCATTTCAGATTTGTCCAAAATTCACTTTTAAATAGTTATATGTGGCAAATCTGGAGGATCTATATGCAGATATTCCAATTTATTGTTCTAACCGATATATAAGTTATATAAAAACAATGTTTAGAAGAACAACGAGTGTTCAATGTGACTCTAAATTCCGAAAATTTTACCCCTACCCCAGGAAAATGCATTCTATATATCGCAATATGCAATTTTAACGCCAAAATATGGGTAAAATTGTATATTTTGGGCGATTTTCGTGAAAAATGGGATTTTTCAGCATTTCGGAATTTTACAAGATTCGAAGTTTAATTGTTGTATAACTGCCCATAAACCACACACATGATCTCATTTGTGATATATGGGAGTCTTTGTGTAATTTTGGTATTTGAAATTATATGTTATTGGACCTTTATACAATGTTTAAGCTTTTCAAGCTGAATAAAATGAAATAAATTGTGTTGAATATTTGTGGTAAGGGGTTATATGTTTGTAATTTATTAGACTGTAGATATTCTAAAAATGTTTAAAAATATTTTTTTATGGCTTAGATATAATGAAAGGACATCTAATCAACATTTTGACGTTATATATCAATTTCATGAAGTATTTGCATCACAAAGTCAAAACAGCAGAAATTCTGAAAAACGGAAAATTCCCATTTTGCATACAATTTCGAGCAGAAGAATCAAAAAGACACCTCTTAAAAAGTTTAAATCTACTTAAATGATCTTCTGCATGTCAGCTTTAGTGAAATACACACTAGAATTCCAATAAAACCTTATTCTTTAATCATTTAGAGCCTGAATATTTCATATTTTCCCTTAATTTTTAGGGGGAGGGGTGCTAATTTTCACATTTCTGAACCTACAATACGCCTGAAAATAAAATGTTTGCGCACGATTTGTTGCTAATATGTCATAAATCATTATTACATCGGCAATTATTAAATATATATTCAGATTTTTACGCCCATAAAGTCAGAAAGTCGAAATTGTTAAAAAATCAAAAATTCCGAAAATTCCAATTTTTCAAAAAATTTATACCGAAAATCAAAATTTTATGGACATTAATGGTTTTATTTTCCAACATTGTATCACAACAGATAAGTTAGTCATAAAAACTAGATCAAATGACGAGGGTTGTTTATCTGAAAGGAATTGACAGCCTAAAATGGTCATTTTCGCTATTTTTTTTTGCAGGGGGAGGGGTACATTTTTTGCATCCCCAGATCATAAAAATGGCGTAAAGTGCCCAAATTTGAGTTCATTGTAAAGGATATTAAATTAGCTTTAATTTGGTACCAAATTTCACTACATATTACTTATCATTAATAATTATGGAGCTTAAAAGATGAAACTTAGGTTAAAACGAAAATACAAGAATTTTTCGCGGTGTACTGTAAAAGTGGCCTTATACTGTCTATGCGTGCAGGTTATGTTCGTGTTAACATGTTTTATTTCGAAGAGGGGATATAGGAGGACTGAAAAAAATCGGTCTAGATGGGAAGTGGGGGGATGCACGGAAAGCGATTTCAGCCCATGGCCTATTTTCATCAGCCGGACATTTGTCCGTCGTCCCCTGCTCACCGCGGGGAGGTGGAAATTTTTATCGACATCAAATCTAAAGCATAGTGTATATCCTGTCTGTTTCGTGGTAACGTTGGATAACTTTTGCGTCTTTGTCTGTATACAGCAAGAGATAAGTTTTTCAAATCTGTTGATGTAAAATGTTCTTCGTCAGATTGAAGTTATTCAGTTGTTATAGGTTTGGCTGGCCTAGATGACACGTCTTAATTATGTACTGCATGTGCTTTTGTTTGCTTTTTTTTTAAAGTTTTTTCTTATATAGACGATTCAAAAGCTCATAAGAGTTTATGTTATATATCGCCTTTAAATAAAGCTTTTGAACTTGAACTTGAACGTCAGTTCCTGTCTTCCTGTTTAAGTTGGTCCGTATCACAATGATGAAATGCCCAAATGAAAGAAAATTTGTGCGCAAATGATATCCTACCTAATCCTTAAAAGTGCGCAAATGAAATGTAGCCTTGAGCGATTGGAATTTTTATATATAGTCAATAAGTATAGGGTAAGTAATAATCTAATTAAAATGTCATCTCTTCAAAAGTTTATTGCTGCAATCGCATCTGTAAAGCCTTATTTGTATTCGGTTTCAAATAAATGTTGGTGTTTATAAAATAACGATGACACTAACTCTACTAAAGTCGGCAAACGCCAAAAAATGATAATCGTTATAGCTATTGCAAGCGACGTCTTCAGTAACGTCGCCGGAAAAAACGCATTTTATACAATGTCATTAAAATCCATCATTCAAAGCGATATATCTTGAAAACGAGCACGGTTGCTAAGGACTTTCTTTACATCAATGCATTCGAAATTCATTTTTGCATAAAATATCAATTATTCAAAACAATTGTTGGATAAATAAATTTTCATTCACGATTTAAGTAACTGTACCTTCCGATTTTTACGATTTTTTCCTATATATTCTTTGTAATTTTAGTGTATCATGCAAGGTATATCTCGAAAACTAAAACAGTGACCTCCAATTTTTTCCGATTTTCCGGCTTACATTTCCAAGTACTATTTGTATACGAAATTTGAAATAAATCGTTGGAGTAGTTAATTACGTACACTTCGCCTTAATCGACTCGCATCTATACAACTTAAATGCCATTCACGTAAATAAGTAAACTCTCGCGTCGCCCTTCGACCTCAGTGGTTATGCCTTTTCTCTCATAATTATCACTACATGAATATGTAAAAATGAAAATACTGTCTCCAGTAACATGCAAGTGCTTTTAGTTTTGAAGTCGGAAGTGTGACAGAGGACTAGCGAAAAATGGTAAATTTCGTTTTTATGTCTATTCACATCTATTGACTATTCTGAATCCCTATTAAGAAGATAAAAATTCATCCAATTTGTATAATGATAATCACTAGATAATAAACTAATGAATCAATATATTTTTAGAATTACGCTCATTTTTGTAAATCCTTTTAACAACCAAATGAATAATCGCATCACAATAAGATAAAAAAGATACAAGCACTCTGTAGCTTAAGACAAAGATTAGGCTATTAAAAAATGTCAGTAAAAATAAAATTTGAATAAAAGAAATGGAAGCTTTTATTTATTTAATAGTTTGTTTTTCGCTGCTTGCAATTGTAAATTATTCTTCTGGTGAATCAAATGTGAAGAGAACGTCCAGCCTGAATGAAGAGACTGAAGAGATAAATATGTTAAATAAGCGATTGAACAGAAAAAAAAACGGCAATTGACATGAGACAAACCTGTCACCTATTGTCTGAGAAACTTTCTAGAATACTGCAATTTCGGTCTTTTTTCTCCTTAAAAGGTCGAAAAACAATATTGATAAATAACTGAAGCATAAAATTGTATAATTAACACAAAATGAACATGACAGTAAAAAAAACCCCAAAATTACAACAATAAAAATTGCAAATATAAACCAACACATTAACGCGTGCAAAATGATTCCGTGTCGATCATAGAAGGGTACTTCTAATTAAAATCAATTATCTTATTAAGAGTCGATGAAAATTTTTGAAAAAATTAGTATTGGCTATCACGAAAATATATAGTTCACAGTTTTATTAACATCACAGTTTGACAAAAACCAATATTTAAGGCATTAAAAGTGTTATAACTTTTGAAAGGTTATTCTGACCACAGAAAAAGACTAGAGTAGTTACTGTCTGAGACGACAGTGATCCCCGCACTCCCACACAGAAAAAACTGTTATATACCCTGGGCATAATTTTCTTAGCATTTTTTAAATCAGATTATTAATAGTCCCTACTTTAACTAAGGAACTCACGGATGATCACGCATATATTTTTGTTAGGCAGACTTCCAAAAGTAGGAGGTCTGTGAGACTTTCAGGAAATTTACCTAAATCGGGATCAAGTATTTTAGAAATCCAATTTCTGTAAAACTGAAACACAAATTCTTAAACTATTGTTTCAATGTAGAATTTCAAAAAAGTTGTCTTTGAGACTTTCGGGATATTTACCCAAATTGGAATCAAACTTTTTTGAAATCCAATCCGTAAAGATGATTGTCTCAATCGAAAAAAATTCTAACATTTTGGTCACTATGTAGATTTCCAAAAATTAAGTGATCTTTGAGACTCAAGTTCTGGCAATTCACCAAAATTGAAATCAAATATTTTTTTCTAAATTCTTTTGGTGAAAATGTTCCCAATCAAAACCAATTATTAAAGTTATCTTGCTAGGTGCAATTAAAAAAAAGTGGTCTTTGAAACTTTCAAAAATTGGGATCCCATTTCAGAATTCAAAGTATTCAGTATTTTGATTTTTCCAAACACTTGCCACATTATGAGATTAAATGCTAAAATTTCAAAAAAAATTCAGTCATTGACATCAAAATTCCGAAAGTTTATTGCGCATCTACAGAATATATGTAAAATTTACAACAAAATTAAATCGCTAAATCAAAAAATGTAGGAAGAGTTCACAACGCACGCCGCATTTGCAAAAATCTACATTTATCGAAAATATCATCAGACCATATGCAACAATTCTATTACAAAATAAAAACCCTAAATCCGAAAATGTAAACACGGCCAGCGACAATATCCCCGAATTTTCACCCGAAAGTGTGGAGATAGTGAGATAAAAGAAAAGATAAATTAAAGATGAATTAAATAATAAAACGCGAAAGGTAACCTATTTTAGTCATACATAAAGTATTTGTTTGGTAGAAAGAGTCGAGTACAGTGTGCACGGACGAAATTCAACAGACAAAACAGGCATACGATAATAAACGTCACGCCAAGGCAAGTGTACAACAATGAAAGAAATAAAACCATACTCACTGTACTTCACAGTAGAAATTTGGTATGATTTGACTTCTGAGAGATGATGACGTTTTGTACATAGAATTGATGGATTGTAACTTATTGTAACAGTATTATATTACAGAAGTATGTAACATATGGATTATGCTTTTTCAGCATTTTCTCAATTTCAATGTCCACGGCAGTTTATCCATTGCCGTCTGGACTTCAGATTGTTTGGGACAAATGATAATAAATAATCCACTATGTTAAGCTTTAATTAAAAATGTAGAATTTCCTTATACTTTCAAGTTAAGATAAGGATGTTTAGTAAAAAGCAAAAAAGAACATTTGTGCTCTCATTCTCCTTGATGAAATCTTGTCGCAAGCTATTTTACCTTCTATAAAACCTAACCCATAAGGAAATAGTAAGAGTATGCAATGAGTGATAATTCAACGCCACGCCGAGCTTTTCCGATTAGCTCACCTGAACTAGAGGGTCAGTGTAAGGTATTACCATCACTTGGAGTCCGTCGCCCGTCCGTTAAACTTTTCACATTTTCATCTTCTTTAAAACCACTGAAGCAAATTTTAACGGAATGATGCGTGGAATGTACTTTAAAAGGGTGCTCATTTTGATTCAACCCGACAAAAGATATGGCCACCAGCGCGAAACTTAGGCCAAACATTGTACCATATGGCAAAAACACATGTTCATCTTCTCCTCTGAAACCAGTAAAGCAAATTCAACCAAGATGCAAGGGAGGTATTTTACCAAGATTGCTTATTTCGTTCCGATCTGACAAAAAACATGACCGCCAGTGCGGAACTAAATTTAAACATTGGACCCTATGGGAAAAAAATCACATTTTCATCTTCTCTGGATCCATCGAAGCGAATTAAACCACACTTTACAGGAATGATGTAAGGAAACTCGTTTACAAAAACTCGTTTACAAAGATTGCACTTTTGTTTTTGCTCCGACAAAAAACATGACCACCGGCGCGAAACTTGGGTTTAACATTGGACCCTCAAGGAAAAATCACATTTTCACATTCTCCTCTGAAACCACTGAAGGAAATTCACAATCTACAGGAATGATGTAAGGAAGGTCGTTCATTTCCTTTCGATCAGCCGCCAGCGCGGGGCTAAGATTTAACATTGGACCCTATGGGAGAGTAAACATTGGTCCCTAAGGGAAAATCACATTTTGATGATCCTCCCTGAGACCACTAAAGCCAGTTCAACAAAACTATAGTTTAACATTAGATACAAAGGGAAAAATCAGGCTGAGCATAGACATGTCTAATATAAGAAGCATTTTGTCAGGTGAGCGATTCAGGCTCAGTCCCTGGGCCTCTTGTTTTCTATTATCTATTTCTGTATTTATACTTTTAACAATTTCATCAACGATACTTAACAAAGAAGTCGAGGGTCAGAGACTCAGAGACTGTGTCTGCATCTCTCCAATGTTAAACCATATTCAGCACTGGCATCCATGTTTATCGGATCAGACTAAAATGAGCAATCTTTGTACCCTACCTTCCATGCATCCAAAACATCTCCGCTGCAAAATAGTGGGTCTACTGAAGTAAACTAGGGCAGATTTACTTACATTTGTATATCCCTTCACTGTAAAGTTTGATTTATTGCAGAGGTCAACCAAGTGGCAAAACTTTCACTGAATCGAAGTCAAGATTTCCAACCCACGCCTACATTCTATTACCTTAAAAAGACTACACAGTATATTACATATCAAACAAAAAAGGTTACAATTGTATACAATGTGTCTTTTTAACGACCACAGATCCGTTTTTTTAATGTAAGCTTGGGGTGTAAACTTTGACTTTTGATCAGTAAAACTATTGCCACTTGGTTGACTGTAGCAATAGTATGCTTCAGCGGTTTCCGAGCAGAATTTTCCCATAGGGTCCAATGCTAAATCGAAGTTCCTAGCTGGTAGCCATGTCTTTGTCCGATTGGAACTAAATGGGCATTCTTTGTGAAGGACCTTCCGCACATCATTCCTGTAAAGTTCAGATGAATTTGCTTCAGTGGTTTAAGAGAAAAAGATGAAAATGTTATTTTCCCAAAGGGTCCAATGGGTAATGTTGGCCATGTTTTTGTCGGATCGAAGCGAAATGAGCAATCTTATGGTTTTATGAGTTTTCTGTTTCTCATTTAAGTTATCAAATAAGCTAGTCAAATTCTTAACCATACTCTTCCAATGAGTTTATAACTCTTAACCCTGACTTGTTCCAACCAATAACCTTAAAAATAAATAAACCCACTGTGGCAAATGCGAAAAAAAATCTCCAAAATGGTGGGACTACTGAAGTAAACTAAGGCCGATTTACTTATAGCTGCTTAAATTTTCTAAGTGTGTGATAAGGATTTTTTCGGTACTAATCAGTTACAAATTTCATAAATACCCTGTTCAAATTAAAGTTCAATAAGCTTTGAATTTGCCCCAACTGCGCCAACAGAATACATAGTTACTCACTGGTCAGAGCTCATTGGTTAGTCTCCAAAATGCTTTTTGTAGTTATTCTCAACATAGAGTTGTAATAGTATTACCATCATCATTTTCAACTTCTTCGATATCTGCTAGGTTATTTTTTTCCTCTTCAGTATACCCAGTGCTCACAAATGATACTATATATGCTGCTTGGTCCACTGGCTAGGCAAACCTGTTTTCATTAACCGAATTCTCAAGATTATTACGCCTATTATTTCATACTACGAGAAATAATTATGAATGGAGAGTATGCATTTTAGCTCTTCACATTTACATTTCTCTGTTAAAATACACTCTAAGTGAAAGTATATTCTTCTGACTACAAACTAAGCTGTTTGACAAACGCGATGACTTCTCTTTTCCAATAGTCAACCTCCCTTTTCTTTGTAGCAACATTTCAACAGCGCCGGTATATGGAGTTTACATCTCCGAACTCATTCTATACTCATTTGTCTATGGTATATGATAAAGTGACTTCCTTGGTAGATCCTGCCTGTTCACAAATAGGCTACATAAACAAGGATATGCTTCCCATAACTTGAAGTCATTATTGTAGAAGTTTCATGGTCGACATCCCTATCTTGTGGACCGTTAAATGGAAAGATCTGTTTTCCCAGATGACAACAGAACTTTCCCTTTAAAAGCTTAAAATTGTTGTTTCCTCGACCGGATTTGACTTAACTACCAGATTTGACAGGTGTCTTATAAGAAGCAGATGCTAAATACTCTACCGGTGCTCATGTTTTATTGTGTCCTCACTGTTTCATCTTTGTATGTGTGCGTGTGTCTTATTTTCCCTTTTTTGTGCCGTACTCATGTTATGTCTTTGTTTCCTTGTTTTTGTTTTGTTTTGTTTTGTTTTTTTTTTCGATGTTGCCATTGTCTTTGGATAATTCGTTTTTAGACTGACGGACCGGTCCTCACTTATTTCATATACTACGCTGTTAGTTTCTACACATCCAGGATGAATTAAATTTATGGTGTATTGTTTTTGTCATTTTTATAGCTAGTTTCGGAACCGTACCTCAAATGTTCCATGTGACATTTTTCGATTTGGTAGAATATACAGCTACGATTTCGCAACAAGTCTCTATCTTTGAAGAATTGAAATATTGAATACGTAGTGGTGATAATTTTGGTTGCGTTGACTTATTTTAAGCGATATTCTGTTTTGGAGTTCAAGACTATTTCACGGACTATTTCAGTATCAGTTTGGTCAATTTCTTAGTTAAAAGGGGGGGGGGGGTATAAATACTAGAAATGACAGAATAATAATTTCCTGTTGACATGCATATCTAAATATTTTTTCCAAAAACATCTCAATAAGCTTTTGTGAAACTATGTTGAACTGACTAAGGGGTTTGTTACTGTGTGAATTCGGGAATTTTCTCTGTTTAAAAGGGGCAAGTCTACTAGAAAATGGAAAGGAAAACGCAGCACGATGTTACAGTTATATTGAATAGGAATCGTTTGTTTTAGTATTGACACAAACTGAAATGTGGTATTGGGGAAATACATTGTAGAAAAGTGTTGTAAACAAAAAATACGATATAACTGAAAGCCTAACTCGGGAGAATTCCAATAGGTAAGTCTACAAACTTCAGAAAAAATGAGATCCTGATACATTCTTGGTTCTTATAGCTCGCAAGCTTGATAAGCTATACCAAATACATGTAAGTTTTATGTGACTAAAAGTTTATTAGTTAAAGTAATTAGTGTCGCTTTACCAGGACCTTAACTAATTCAACTGTAAATTTATGTTAAAATATCTTGCCCTCTAGCAGCCATTTTGATGAGTTATGAATATGATAAACAATCCAAGAAATATTGTGTTCAAGCTTTGTTACAGCAAAGCTGCTTTGAATGCATTTAACGTATACTAAGTGATGCCATCTTGGATATGTACCAACAAAATGATAATAAATTTGGACTAGGTGCGATAAAGCGCTGATTTTGCCCTAAATTTCGGTAATTTTGTAAGTTGCACCTGAATATTTTCTTTTATGTTCTTTTGAAAGTTCAGATCCCACTAAAGAAAAAAATACAAAATTTAGAACCCATGACGTTACAGTAGGTGCAGTTTTGACGTCATGTTTAATAAGCTACTTTTGAATGTTTTCTTAGAAATAGAAGGAAATTGGCATATTTTCGAACGCTTTTCCTAATTGGAAATGAACAGCGCATCCGGGAACCAATTGGATAATTTACCATCTTGTTAATACAGATGCGTTAGACCTCTCATGTAAATATTTTTATGTCCTAAGAAAAAGTAGTCAAAATTGGTCAAAATACAAAAATACCAAAGTTGCAAAAAATGAACAGTAAATTTAGTTATGCTGTACACGTGTTTCAAGGGGTAACCTCTCATCAGCAACATTAAAATCAAATAATATGCAATTTCGACAAAAATATGCAATTTGTCCCATTTTCTACGCAGAAAAAAACTCTGTAATCTTACATCAATATTTGAGTAATCTTAATGTTAACTGTTAACCCATATCCATAGAACATTTCAACAAAAAAATGTTGCGAATTTAAGCAATCTTATTTTTTTAGCCAAACCGCACCTACTCCTTTCATAGTGAATCAAGTTTGGTTTCAAATGGCATAGCAGTTAAATAAAAAAATCCTGGACTCAACTGATACACGATATCCATTCTAGCGATAAAAAGTCACACTTTTAAACTTGAATACTTGTGAATTATGGCCAATAACTTGGGTTAAAAACAGAATGGTGATATTAGAGATCTTAGAACGTACTTTGACAGGGTCTTGTAAAGTGGTTCAAAGTTCAAAGTTTATTTCACCAAAACCATGAGTCCACAAAGGACTTAATGACAATACAAACATATACGATTCTATTACAAAACGAAACATGAAGTATGCAGTATGCAAATGTCCTATGAAGTATGTATTAAAATAGACAAGCAAATATACTTAAGTATTTGTGTGTAATTTGAATACATGGATCTGCCCAAGAATGCCAAGCATAGTTAAAAAAAAACAAAAGTGATAAGCTTATACTTTAACAATGACAATCCATAAAGATATAATAATTTAACAGAATACCTCATTATAAACCTCCTCATGACTTATGCAAGAAAACAAATCCAAGAAATCATTTTTATGCAAGTCATCAAGGGTATAGATACTAAAAGGTTTTTGAGGCATTCTTTATACATGTGTGTAAAAATATAGATATAGCGGATTTTGAACCCCAAAAACTAACCTCCCCATGTCAAATGCAAGACTAGAGGATGACATGCCCCCGCGAAAGGTTGAATCAAATTGGGATTTTCTAGTAATATTTGTGTCTGTAAGACACATATGATGCCCCCGCTAAACACATGTTATTCTAGGTTGCACAGATTAACTACCGGTATGTACCCTCTATTACTAAATCACCAAAAAATTATAAGTTGAGCAATGTATATTCTTGATAAAAAAAATGAAACGAAATCAAAGTACATACCACATGCACATCTTCAATATAGGTACAAATGAACTGCAAAATTAAAGCTTCCTAGCCTCAAAACTCTAGGAGGAGTTGTTCTGACAATCTGTGTACCCTGTATTAATAATTCATACAATAAATGACTAAGTGCAACAATGTGTTTTTTTCCGAAAATGCATCAAAATCAAAATCCTTCCCACATGCGCATCTTCAATATAGGTACAAATGATCTGCAAAATAAAAACTTCCTACCATCAAAACTGTAGGAGGAGTTGCGCGTACAAACTATGTACCCTCTATGAAAAATCACCTAAAAAATGACTAAGTTCAACAATGTATATTTTTGACAAAAATGCACCAAAATTAAAATCCTTACCACATGCACATCTTCAATATAGGTACGAAGGATCTGCAAAATAAAAACTGTAGGAGGAGTTGCGCGGACAAACTATGTACCCTCCATCACAAATACACTAAAAAATGACTAAGTTCAACAATGTATATTTTTGACAAAAATGCACCAAAATCAAAATCCTTACCACATGCACATCTTCAATATAGGTACAAATGATCTGCAAAATAAAAACTTCCTAGTATCAAAACTGTAGGAGGAGTTGCGCGGACAAACTATGTACCTTCCATCACAAATACACTAAAAAATGACTAAGTTCAACAATGTATATTTTTGACAAAAATTAACCAAAATGAAAATCCTTACCACATGCACATCTTCAATATAGGTACAAATGATCTGCAAAATAAAAACTTTCTAGCATAAAAACTGTAGGAGGAGTTGCGCGGACAAACCATGTACCCCCCTCGGACGGACGGACGGACGGAAGACGGACAGACGGACGGACGGACGAGGGTAAAACAATATGCCCCCGGACTTATCGTCGCGGGGGCATAAAACAAGCATCAGTCGATCATTTTATTGCAGAAGCCACCGGGTTGATACTCAAAGGTTTTAAGTGTTATTCCAATTAAATCTGATAATTATGTTTCACTCTGGCTGCTTTTGGATGTTGTATGAATAAAATCACAAATTTTAATGGGAATCACCGAAGGACCTTTGTGATCACATCTGGCAAAAGATTGCCGAGTGATTTCTGAGAATGAAATCTTTGAATGTATTTCAGATTTGGTCCATTGTTGTAACTATGAATCTCACTGATAGCCCTTTTTACAAATTTTATAAGAGAATACATGAACATTTACAATAGGCCTAGTGATTTCAAGCAGAAGGTTTATCTAAATGTTTTCACATAGGTCAAATGTTGAGCATGTTCCCTGCTCCAAACATTCTTTGGTAAGGTAATGTTTTTCTGTGTTTGTTTTTTTTTTTAATTTTTTAAGGCTACCACAAGGACTTTTTATATTTTTAATTTTTCTTGGGAGATCTTTGAATGTTTCCACAAAGACTGAATTGTTGAACTTTATGACATGCTGACGACCACCTTGAAAAAGCTTGAGACTTTCCTCAAGAGCTAGCTACAGATGATTGTCACAACCTTTGGTTCCAAATGGTCATATAGTTTCAGAAAAGATTTTTAATTAGTTTTTCCAAAAGGTCCAATGAAAACCATGCTCCTTGATGGTGGCCATATTTTGACTAGTTTTGGTTCTAGTTTAACAAAATAACGAGATACATGAGCATGTGAGCTGTTAAAAGGGATGAACTTAAAATCTTCAATATGACATAAAGTACAAAAAACACATGGCAAAATAAAAGGGTAGAAACAACTAGAGGCTCACATGAGCCTGTATCGCTCACCTGATGACTGGTTTTATTCATCGTCACGAAGAGACCACCCATTCATACTATTAATCAGTTAACCAGATATTACATTTTCAATCTTGGATGAGTTACAAAAAGAAAAATTACAAATTCTGAAAGGGACCACCCAAAGACAATTGTAACCAAACTTGGTTCCTATTGGCTCAGTAGTTTAAGAGAAGAAGACATTTAAATGCATTTCCCATAGGGTCCCTATATTAAACTATGTTCCACGCTGGTGGCCATCTTGGATGAGGTACGAAAGTCAAAATCACAACCTTTGAAGGGGACAAGCCAAGGACTATTGTGACCAAGTTTGATTGAATTTGGCTTGTTAGTTTCAGAGGAGAAAATCTTTAGATGCATTTCCCATAGGGTTCCTATGTTAAACTATGTTCTCTGCTGGCAGCCACCCTCAATGAGGTAGGAACATAAAAATCGCAAACTTTCAAGGGGACCACCTAAAGACTATTGTGATCAAGTTTGGTTCCAATTGGCTTAGTAGTTTCAGAGAAGAAAATCTTTGAATACATTTCCAATAGGGTCCTATGTTAAACTATGGCCTGTGCTGACGACCATCTTGGATGAGCTACGAACATAAAAATCACAAACTTTAAAGGGAACCGGCTAAGGGCAATTGTATCCAAGTTTGGTTCCTATTGGCTTATAGTGGTTTCAGGAGAATAGACCTTTGGATGTATTTCCCATAGGGTCCCTATGTTAAACTATGTTCCCCACTGGCGGCCATCTTGGATAAGGTACAACCACAAAAATCACAAACTTTAAAGGGGACCACCTGAGGACTATTGTGACAAAATTTAGTCCACATTGGTTCAGTGGTTTCAGAGGAGAAGATCTTTGACTGCATTTCCCATAGGGTCCTATGTTAAACTATGTTCCCTAGTGGCGGCCATCTTGGGTGAGATGCTAATCTGCTGGACATATGTAGAAATTGTAGTCCTGGAAAATCTCAACACTTTTGTAATTTACATTTAACCTCCATCTCAACAGTTTTTGAAATAAAAGTAAAAATGTTAAAAAATCATGAAAATTCAAAGAAAAAGGGGCCATACCTCCTATGTGGGTCGTCAGATTTTCTTCAAAAATTGCAGGAAATGTGGATCTTACTATGCTGACCATTTTTGTCATTTAAACATCACTTTTATCTTCTACCATTTTCAATATATGAGACTAAAAGTAACAAAAAGACAAATTTTACGGAAAAGGGGCAATAACTCCAAGATGGGTTATTGAATATTCTTCAAAATTGCAGGGCGGGTAGATCTCATCATGCTCATCATTTTTATCCTGTCAGATTTTTGATATCTGTAATGCTTTTTGAGTAATTTGCAAAAAACGGCAATTTACCCCTATGTTCTATTTTTTGTAACAGCGGCCATGTTGTTTGGTCTACGGACATAAAAATCACAAACTTGAAAGAGCATACCCTGGTGATGATTCAGGCCAAGTTTGGTTAGTATTGGTCCAGCAGTTTCAGAGGAGAAGATCTTTGAATAAAAGTTAACGGACGGACGGACGACGGACGCTGAGTGATGGCAAAAGCTCACATGGCTTTGGCCAGGTGAGCTAATAAAAAGGTTGACCGATATATTTTGACAAATATGTCATTGTCAAGTGGGTGGTGAAGAATGAAGTAGCAGTTAAAAAAAATATATTGTTTACAGGTAAAACCCTGGTTCTAGTTCCAGAGAAGATCTTTATTTGTATTCCCATATGGTCTAATGTTCAACTATATTCTTGAATGGTTGGCATCTGAAAGGAGGTATGCTTGCTAGATTTTTTTCTAGTGGGTCCAACTAAGTACTTTTGTCGACAAAGTTTGATTCAACCGGCGAAGCAGTTTCAAAGAAAGATCAGAAATGTGTTTCCCAAAAATGTTAATCTATGTGCCCTGCTGGCGATCATTTTGGATGTGCTGTGGATTTATTGAACACATTTCTTGAAGGTAACCACCAAAGGGCTATTGTGACATTGTATGGTTGTGATTGGCATATTTGCTCCAGAGAAGACCATTTAACATATTTTTTTTCAATGGGTCCTTGTTCAATTCTATACCTTAATGGCAGCTATAATTGATGGGATACATACTTGCTGAACATATATTTAAAAGAAGACCACCTAAGGACCTTGTGACAAAGTGTCTTTTCAATTGGCTAAGTAGTTTCAGAGTTCAAAATTGCAGAATTGGCACAAGATCTTGTCATGTTGAGCATTTCTAAGCATCATGTTTTAAATATCTGTAACTGTGTTCTAGTTACTTGACAAAAACAGCAGTTTACCCTTATCAAGTTCGTTACTTTTGTAGGCAAAATCTGTCCTTACGGCAACATTTCTGATTTTATTTGAAAACAAAATACCATAAGGCCTTTTTAATAATGATGATGGGAAAAGACTTTGAAAAGTTTCAGCACAGACTGACAGATCCAAGGTGATGGCAATAAAATGTTCCCATTAAGTAAGAACACATGCACCTTACATTCTAAGCTGATTAAAAAAATCCAAACAATTTAAAACATATGTTTTATTGAAACAAATAAAAAATCACAACATATTGCACAACAAGTTGGTCAATGCCACTGACATACATGTATAGAAATTAAAAATTTATTATACTTGTCTTTTCCACTTGAAAACACGAACAGGGATGTATCATCTATAATGAAATTACAACATTTTGAAAACGAAGTTTTTTTCCAGTCATGATAGACTCAATTAAGAAGAGACATCTCCATATATATATGATTATCCTAACTCTATTAAATTCCTAAACGTTGATTGGTCAAAAGATGTCACATCCTAACCGTATATATCCAATATGGGCTGACTGAAGAATAAACAGAGGCAGTTCGATCCACAACAGAAATAACTATTGTTCAACAATATCAAAGATCGAACTCACTATTTGTAGAGACTTTGTCTCATGTGCATTTACTCGATTTCCTTTTATTCACCATTCACTATTGTACCTGACGATTCCACAACGTTATGGTTGTCTTGTACAAAAGGAGTAATAGTCCACTCGACTCTTGTCGAACTATAGTTAAAATGTGACGTCATAGAGTGATCTTTCAATGGATTTCATTGGTCAATCCCTATTCTGATCCGGATTTCCCTTGTGTGGACCAAAATTGATAAAACTATAGTTGTAGATCAAACTACCTCACAGTCAATAGCAGCATTTAGCAATGTCACCATATACAAGACAATATGTTTGTTGCAGTTTTGACAAGTTTTTTGTGTTTACTGGACTATCGGTAGGATATAAACATTACACAGTATGCAAGTGACCTAATATTGTATATATACAGTCAGTAAACTTAATATTGGTGCTCAAGCTACCCTCTTGCCCAATATTAAATTTACTGACCGTATACACACCATTTTAATATTGGGGCTCAAGCTATCCTCTTGCCCAATATAAAATTTACTGACCGTATATATACCATTTTAATATTGGGGCTCAAGCTATCCTCTTGCCCAATATAAAATTTACTGACCGTATATATACCATTTTAGGTAATGGAGTGCTTTTTCATTAGTTTGTACAGAGAAAAAATTGTTTCATGTCTTGAAATGAAAAAAGATAGGATTTATTTTTTTTAATAATGTATCTGTATAAGTAACGTACTGTCTGTGACACTCGTCTATCCCTTAATGACTGACCTATCATAATCAGGGGACATAACCAAAGTTTATTAATTTCTGAAAACACTTATAAATTCAAGTTATCATAATAATAAAAACAAACATTTTTAAGTCATTTAGTAAAATGAAACATAGATATAAATTTCATATCACATAGCAAGTTTTCTTCTTGCACAATTTCAAAAAGAAATTCCTATAAAATCTCTCAAGTGTTTTCTCTACCAGGGAAAGAAGTTGTGTTGATTGCATTTAATTATACTACATGTATATTCTAAATGCTTGGTTTATCAGACAAGAGGTGTAAAAATATGAGGACAATATAAAAAAATATGTGACATTTTTTAGTACAGAACAATATAAACATGATAAAAATCTTAAATAAACCACAATAATCACAATTCATAAATGGCTTTGGCCTCTAACATTTAACCAGCTATGATCCCAGTAAAAATATGTTAGTTTTTTACATTTTTATATTTTGCCTCATTTTGTCATCAAAATCACTCTAGATAATATTGGCCACGTCTTACAATCCAACAATTCTGATACAAAATGCTGTAAATACACTGACATTGAATAACATTGAATTATAATACCAAATGAAATATGATTTCCACTTGTTTCTGTGCAATGTTTTACAAACACTTTCTACTGAACTCTGTTGATATCTCCCTTTACACACTTGTTATCATGCCCACATATTCCTATACTAACAACTCATCATGCTGTATTTTGAAAAATGGTGACAGCCATATCAGTGAAATCTGCTTGTGAATGCATGGTATGTTTTTGAATGGCAGACAATTATGGTGCAAGTTTTCTTTGAACAGACTTTGGAACGTTTTTGTGTTGTTTCCAGAAGATGATGAAGCTCATGATACCTAAAATTAGGGATGCATCCAGCAAACTAGAGGCTCACATGAGCCTGTATCGCTCACCTGGTCACTGGTTTTATTCATTGTCACCTATAGACCACCCATTCATATACTATAAATCAATTCAGCAGATGTTACATTTTCATTCTTGGATGAGGTACAAACTAAAAATCACAAACTTTGGAAGGCATCATCCAAGGACAATTGTAACCAAGTTTGGTTCCAATTGGCTCAGTAGGTTCAGAGGAGAAGACATTTGAATGCATTTCCCATAGAGTCCCTATGTTAAACTATGTTCCACGCTGGCGGCCATCTTGGATGAGGTAAGAACGTAAAAATCACAAACTTTAAAGGGGACCACCCAAGGACTATTGTGACCAAGTTTGGTTCAATTTGGCTTGGTAGTTTCAGAGAAGAAGATCTTTGGATGCATTTCCCATAGGGTCCCTATGTTAAACTATGTTCCCTGCTTGCGGCCATCCTGAATGAGGTACGAACATAAAAATCACAAACTTTGAAGGAAAACATCTAAAGACTATTGTAAACAAGTTTGGTTCCAATTGGTTCAGTGGGTTCAGAGGAGAAGACATTTGAATGCATTTCCCATAGGGTCCCTATGTTAAACTGTGCTCCACGCTGGCAGCCATCTTGGATGAGGTACAAATGCAAAAATCACAAACTTGAAAGGGGACCATCCAAGGACTATTGTGACAAAATTTGGTCCCCATTGGCTTAGTGGTTTCAGAGGAGAAGATCTTTGAATGCATTTCCCATAGGGTCCTATGTTAAACTATCTTCCCCGCTGGTGGCCATCTTGGATGAGATGCGAACCTGCTGGACATATGTAGAAATTGTAGTTCTGGAAAACCTCTACACTTTTGCAATTCACATTTAACCTTCCATCTCAAACAGTTTTTGAAATAAAACTAAAAACATTCAAAAATTGTGAAAATTCATAGAAAAAGCGGCAATGACTCCTATGTGGGCCTTCAGATTTTCTTCAAAATTGCAGGACATGTAGATCTTACTATGCTGACCATTTTTGTTATACAAACTTCACTTCTATCTTCCATCAATTTCAATATATATGACCAGAAGTAACAAAAAACTGAAATTTTTACGGAAAAGGGGCAATAACTCCAAGACGGGTAAACGGATATCTTCCAAAATTGCAGGGCAGGTAGATCTCATCATGCTGATCATTCTTACTCATGTCAAAATTTGATATCTGTAATGGTTTCGAGTAATTTGCAAAAAACAGCAATTTACCCCTATGTTCTATTTTTAGTAACAGCTGCCATGTTGTTTGGTCTACGGACATAAAAATCACAAACTTGAAAGAGCATACCCTGGTGATGATTCAGGCCAAGTTTGGTTAGTATTGGCCCAGTAGTTTCAGAGGAGAAGATCTTTGAATAAAAGTTAACAGACGGACGGACGACGGACGGACGCTGAGTGATGGCAAAAGCTCACATGGCCTTTGGCCAGGTGAGCTAAAAAGAGTAGATTATAGAAATTATCTCTTGTAGTATACCTTCAATTATCCCAGGTATAAAGGATATATCCAGATGGCAATGACAGTTGAATTTGTATTTAATATGGGAATTGGGGTATACCACAGTTTCACACTTATCATAAAGATGGTTCATACAAATGCCTCTCATGTCAACATCTCTGCATATTGAATGAAATATCAATAGTTACAAATCTAACCAATTTTCAGAAAAAAGGAATGTTCTGATACATCAATGTATATTTTAAGTCTACTTTATTCTTGACAATGTGAAAATGTCAAAGGTAGTACAATGTTTTGCCTCTCCCACCTGAATACTTTTTTTACCAAAGACCAAATACTATTTTTTCCAAACCAACAGTTCATTGTGACATATTTGTTTGTTCATCTTTCTATTCCTCCAAAAGTATGTGTCTATTATCTAGTCTAATTTGACAGTACGAATTGTATTGAGGCTACCTTGTCATGGAAAGTACAACAGAAAAATAAATAAACTTCAAAGATCACATCTTTGTCATACAATCTTTAGCACTTGTCCATATCGCTATACCCTGAAATACAGAATTATATATATTGTATTTGGATATATAGGGCATGTCCCAATCAATTTTGAACTTCTGTGGTACATAAATTATACCCCAAGTTGCATTTATATATTACTTTTATCCGTAATTCATAAAATGATGAAACGCAGCAGTCAGAGACTGCACATCCCCCCGCTCCCAGCAAAGTCGAAATGCACGAATTTTTGTGAACGCATGTATCATTGACAATCAGACCTTGACCGTTATCACGAGCTTACAGTGAATGTTGATGTATTTATTTGTGCTAACCTGGTAAATTAAGAAATATTTCCTTCAAGTTTGAATCACTGAAGCTATCTTAATACTATAAATCAATATACATGGAATATAAATGTACAAATATTAATAATTATTATTGAATGATTATATCTTCTGCGAAATAAACTCTGCTTCAATAAACTCTGCTTAGCTGAAACCATCAGTGAACCACAAACATAAAATTAATATGTATGTATGTATGTGGGGCTGACCCCCGGGGATGACCACTAAACTTGTTTTGTCATGCCCACTAAGAATATATATGGTTCAGGGTGGGGATCTCAACTGTTATTTAGATAAATTATAATTTTCAAAATGAGGGAGGGGGGTAGGGCCGACCCCTGGGGTGGCCATTGAATTTCTCTTGTCATGCCCATTAGGAATATATATGGTTTAGGGGTGGGGATCTCAACTGTTTTTGAGATAA
>MJUU01001815.1:25749-38005 GCA_002080025.1 Modiolus philippinarum
GGTGGGGATATGAACTGATCTTACCATATTTTGAGATTTTACATATTAGGGTGTAGCCCCACCCCCCTGGGCCAAAATCAAAATTCCGAAACCTTTGGCACAGACAACTCCCCAAGTGTTACTAGTGTACCTAATTTCATGTTTCTATCTTCTACGGTGTAGGAGGAGTTCTTGGACAATCGTTTTTAGACATTTTTTAACCCCTTAGGGCATTGCCCCTAAGGGCGGGATCAAAATTTT
Organism: Modiolus philippinarum; assembly: GCA_002080025.1. Classification (NCBI taxonomy): domain Eukaryota; kingdom Metazoa; phylum Mollusca; class Bivalvia; order Mytilida; family Modiolidae; genus Modiolus; species Modiolus philippinarum. The sequence continues at coordinate 25,990 of MJUU01001815.1, forward strand.
GATACCCTCTTTCAACTTGGGAAAGGCAATATAAGTAGTGACATAAGTTCCAATATCCTAGCTTTAACACTTTTGGAGATATCTCCATTTATTGGATATCGCGAAATTTGTTTTTCGCTCATAATTTGGCCCCAAGGGGTCGAATTCCAATTTTTAGGGGTCTATTCCCTAGTGGGTCATATACTCTTCCATGATGCCAAATTTTAAGTTTCTATCTGTTGCGGTTTCAGAGATATGCCTTGCCACTACAGACGTAAGTACGTACGTACGTACGTACGGACGGACTGCATTACATGATCCCCCCGCTTTCGCTAAGCGGGGGGATAATAAATAAAACCCTATAATAAATTGAAATAAGCTTAAATCTCTATTTTGGCACATTCAATCAATCGTTTATTTCAATAATTTATATGTAATATTCATTGAATGTATTACGTGTAAAGCACGACAATTATTACAAAATGTGACATACATATAGCAACCTGCATGTGACTCCTTCACATCGACCCGATAATTTTGTGATAGTGTCCAGTTTTGTGATACTGAGAATATCAGTCTCTGTAGATCAAACAAAATTCATACAAATTACCCATAAAACAATTATTTGACATCACAAATCAAAGTTTCAATGTCATAATATTCCAAGATAGGTTTTTTGGAAATAAAGGTTTATTTTATCCTGAATTCTGGTTGTTACATGACATGAATCACATATCATATCATTAATTTGTTGATTGATTAAATGTTGTTTATTGTCACATGCAATATTGCATCAATATGAGGGTCAATATCATGCATACAATGTAGACTGCTCTCTACAATCTATGATGAAATAGGTCTCACTTGTTAATGAAAAAAAATTGTACTTTTTGCCTTAATAATATTTCTACTGCTAAAATGTATAATTCCATACCTATACACAGAGCCCAATTAAAAGATTCATATTTATTTATGACTTTAGGTAGCAAAAAAAACATGTACTGCTTATAATAGTCCTAAGGATCAACTTAAACTTCCCATGAAGTATACTCAAGAACACAAGAAACGCACCACTTGTATAAATCCCTAAATATTTTAGCCATATCAGACTTTTTAGGTACAATATACATATGTAAATTTCAAAGTCAAGAACAAGCAATTCTATTTTTGTCAGAAAATTTCACAACAGTTGCAGCAACAGCTTCTATTAAATGTGTAAGAAAACAAAAAGTCAAAGAATTGCTCTTCTCAGAGTAGGCCTGTTCGGAAGTTGTATTGTCTACAGTTCCAAAAACATTAATTTCTTAAAACATCATACAGGTAGGAGCAAAAAAGGTTCAACCAATTTTTAATCAGTTAAGCATTTTTTTTTTTTTTTGCAAAAAAAATGCTTTTTTTTTGAGAAAAAGAAATTGAGAATTCAAAAATGTATCATATTTTTTTTTGAATTTTGTCTCATCAATATGAGTAACAATGTGTAAAAATTTCAAAATGTTCCAACAAGTACTTTGAGCTTTTGAATTTTTAGGTACAAAGGAAGACACGTTAGTGGTGCATTTCTTTTATTGTTGAGTATATGTTTTGTACTGTTTACATGTATTTATTTTATAACCATTTCATTGATTAAGTACAAGTATCATATGACTATATTACCTTTTTACATTGCTTTATTTGCATTATGGCATAATTTGTAAATATTTCTCTTAAATCCTTCACTTTTTGTCTTTTAAATCTGTCTATATCTCTAAGGGCCGTGTCTATAAACTTTCTGAAAAAGGAGAGGTATTTCTGTGATGAGCTTTAAAGTAATATCACTATAGTTATGTTACAAATAAACATGTAAATCAGTAATGATCTAATTTATATCAAAATCTCTGGTTCATCTTAAGGGAGTATGAGAGTCAGAAATTGAAATCACAATGAAAACTCTGACCTTTTGTTTTGAAGAGCTTTGCTAATACACCTGGATGAGCAAAAAAATTTTAAAATCCATGTAAGAATTTTGAGATATAAGATTGCAAAATTTTGACTAGAAACAGTTCTCTCTAGAGTTTTCCTTCAAATTCTATTAGCTGTTCATATGCCTTAAAATATATGAAAATATAATTGGAAGTTGTTTAAATTTTATACATTGTCTATTTTATGCATTTAAATCACCTACAACCAAGGAAATATGATCCATGTGCAAAAATTTTTTACCCTGTTTAAATGGATAAAATGCGAGAATATCGAATCCTTCTGAAATCTGACACTCATACTCCCTCAAAAAGAGATATTACAATATCAAAAATTTATATTATTTTCACATAGAGCTTTTGTGAAAATTTTGAGGTGAAACAAGACAGAAAAAGTCCTTTGTTTTCAAGAGAAGGAAGCAGTTGAAAAAAAAAGCTTATTCACTCATCTGTTTGAAGTATTAGTAGCCCTCTAAAAAGTTGTATTCTTCAAGATCTGGATTGTTACAACTACTTTTGACAGCACCAATCATGCAGGAAAAGTAAGTTAAGATGACTTATTAAAATTAGGAGCTTAACAACTATCCAAGACACATCTACATACAGATTCCTCTTGCCCTTATGTAGATTCTATCATCTAAAACGATTATAATACAAACTTAAAACTGAGTCACTCACGCATAAAATATTGGACACAGTGACTTAATCTTTATTACAGGCCTCATATCTAGCACTTATGTCTCTACTGACAAATAGTTCAAATACTTCACAGGTTGTAGTATCTTGACTTCAATACAAACTTAAACTCATGTCTTTTATGAGTGAAATTGAGGTCTATAGCTAGGTGACCTTATTTTTATCGCCAGCTATTTGACTACACAAGATGCATCTACTGATGAAATATAATTTTTCTAAGAGTTGTAGAATCCAAGATCTGTACTCTTAATAAAAATTTTACATGCACCACTCTTGTATGAAATGTCAGTCAAAGTCACATTTTTGTGAAGCCTCCTGATTAAACAAGACACATGAAACATTTTATTCTTTTAAGAATTGTCGTATCTGAGATTTGAACTCTTACAAAAACATTAAACCAAGTCACTCATGCATGAAATATAGGTTAAGGTGACTTAAATTTTATATGGGGCTTCATGACTATACAAGACGCACCTACAGACAAAATTAGACAGCTATTCCTTTAATCTTAAAAGTTGCAGTATCTGAGATCTTGACTACCACAAAAAAACTTGATCCTGAGTCACTTATGCATAAAGTGTAGGTCAAAGATACCTATTTTATATATCATATTATTTAGTATTATCAAAGATGCATCCATGACCAAATGTTAATCCATCTGTCACTTGTCATTCAAAAGATTTTTGTTCTTAAACTTTTTGATGGATAAAAGCACAAACACATGGACAAGTGCTATATCCCCTTCCCAACTTTGTTGATGAAGGGGATAATACATTTAGTTTAAATGTTTATTTACGCACTTGAATTAGGGTTGAAATTTACCCGGAGTCCAATTTTCATGCTGGATTGTCAACCACAAAGTGTAAATTAAACACGCATGAAAATGTCTGAATATACAACATCATTATTTTCAACAATCAAATATGAGGTTCCTACAATAGTTCAAAGATTTTGGTCAATTTGATAGATAATAAATAGAAGAAGACTCTTACACTTAGTCATATATCCCCTGCTGCTCACAAATTTGAAAACCTACCATAAAAAAGTCTCTGTACACCATAATTCTTGGTTGATCTATCTTGAATAAACTTACTTTGACATCTAAATTAATTACTCAAAATTATAATGAGCCAGATTTTAATATTTTTCCATAATTAATTGGCTAGAGCACATTTCATCAATTTCTAAGTTTTTAAGGTCATAACTCTTACAAATTATTCACTAGGACTCATATTCAAACTCCACTGAGGCATCGTTGAGCATAAGCTTTTGTAAGAAAATTATCCAAATCCAATGACATTTTGTAGATTTTCTAAAATATAAAGGGGCATAACTTCTACAAATACATTTGATCTGGACTTATCTTCAAACTCATTTGAGGCATCACTAACTAAAGCTGTTGTAAGAAGGTTATCAAAATCAAAATAATTCCAAATGTAATTGTAACGTTCGTTTTCATTGGTCAACGTCCTGAATAGCAAACAGAAATATTTTTCAATATTTCCTTTTGCCCATTTATCTGCTCCGCAAAAATTTAGTGCAGTAATTAAAGATGTCGTTAACATGGATAATGCATTTTTTAACATGCAAAATTAGAATTATAAGGATTATACACTGATTTTTAGGAAATTATGTATGTATGAACTCCTGCAGCTCACTAACAAACTTTACATAGAGTCCTTCAGACTTTATTTAGTTTGTGAGTGAGCTGCCAGAGTTTATACATAGATAATTTGCTAAATATGAGTGTTTAATCCTAATGAGAAATAAATTGAGCATTTTTGAAGTTGTAAAGGACAATAACTCCTACAAAAATATATGAGCAGGACATCCAATTATAATTCCGCCGTGCGCGGTCCCGGCTGAAGAATAGGCCCGCAGCATCCTCTGAGCTTGGAGTATGAGCCATCCTAACAGAGGACCCTGAGGGAACCCCGGGATATAGAAATAGGACCCAGTATCTCCGGCTTGCGGGGTGTGACCCCTCCTAAACGGAGGCTGACCCCCAGGGTCCCGGGATATAGAAATAGGACCCATTTCGTGGTTGTGCGGGATTAATAAATACACAACCCATCTTTCGGATGGGATGTAAACTCAGGTCCACGTGTTGGAAGAAATGCCACGCTTCCTGCACGTTAAAGAACCCTTGTAGCAAGCTCTTTTTGGGGTGGTCCGTAGGTGATCGGCTACAAGGCTAAATTCCTGCCCTTGACGATTTCACCCTACTTTTCCAGTGGCAGTCAGAATTTCCCGTCCCATGGCCATTTTCATACCCCAAAGTGATTATTTATCAACAAACTTGTTCTCGTCTTGATATAGCTGAAATATTGCTGAGTAGACGTTAAACAATATTCAATCAATCAATCCAATTATAATTACTCATGAATACATACTGTGTTTCCTCTCCTACTTTCCTTAATTCTACTTCAGACTGTTGGATTTGTTCCTCTAAATATTTTATTTTCTGTTCTCTCTGTTCTGGGGTATCACTCCCAAATATCTTGGATTTCATACCGGTCAAAGAAAATGAACTTGATTGCTTTCCTTGGCTCTGGAATTAGAATTGATTAAAAAGAATTTTTTATATGGTTTCAAAATATATAATACTTATGAACATCTGCCTAATACAAAGCTCAGCCCATAGTTGATTGTGGCATTTAAATTTTTTCTCTATCAAAACCTTTTTTTAGCATGTTTTGGTTTGTGCCCTTATGACACAATATTTGTCAAAATAACCATTTACAGAACTCTAGTTTAATCCAATATAAAGACTTTGTTTATTTATCTAATTTGATTAATTAATAATAAACCTTTCTGTAACATCTAGTTTGATTGGTCACTATCATGAAAAACACAAAATTTATAATTTCATCAACTAGAAAAGCTGTGAGCAAAGCTCACTAATATACACCCTCGCTCCCCCATTTGACTCCAGAAGTAAAAAAAAATCAACAAAAAAAATTCAAGTCATTTCACTTATAAATAGATGGCGCACAATGGCAATAGCCACTGAACATTCTGTGAAAGTTTCATTGAATTTCACGGAGCGGTCTAGGAGGAGTTGTCACCACAAAGTGTGTACCCTTATGGTGGACAGAATAATGAATGAATGGATAGAACAACAGACAAACTGATACCATGATCACTAAACAGGCCTCAAAGTAGACTTTTATTTAAGGTCGCCAGTTGGCCACCATTGTCAAAAAATTGGTCGCCAATTAAAATTTTTGGTCGCCAGGCAGTAATTGTTGGTCGCCACAGATATTTCCATAGCATGATTAAGCACCTCATTGTGGATAGGGGAATTTCATGTCTATTTGGGATGTACAGGTCATGATGCGGAAAGCCTGAACGTGAATAATTGTAGACAAACTGTGTAGAAACACCACGCTCCATATAGTATAAGACTAAAGAAGGCTAAATTTCCTGCCCCTACCCATTTCTCCCCTTTCCCAGAGGCAATCAAAACTCATTGCCTGGTTGTCCCTTCCACCTTTGTTTCCTCTTTTAAATATATCGGATTGATTTACTTGTTCGCGTCATGGTTTATGCATTTAACGTTAAACTTTAACTAATGTAGCAATCTAAGTAATATAAGAGAGCATCCTTTAGTTCCGAAACGTCATGGAGGGCCTAATTTCCTGCCCCTACCCATTTCTTCCCTTTTTTCCAGTGGCAATCAAAACTCATTGCCCTGAAAATCTCTTCCATCTCATTTACTTCTTATTTTACTTGTTATTTTGCTGAATTTTTTGACTGGCTCTCGTCCTGATATAACTGAAAAAGTATTCACTCGACATAAAACATACACTATTCAATCAATGGATCGACTCTCTTACTTATTTCAAAAAGCCGATAGCTTGAGTATTTGGGAAATCGTGCCAACTTCACTTCAGAAGCAGTCTGAAAGACAAATAACAATGTAACACGTTGAAGAGATACTGAAAATACAAATCAATAACAGAGAAGCTGTTAACATGTGGTGGCCCAAAGGCGACCAGTTTTAATATTTAGTCACCAATCCCTATATTTGGTCACCAAGGCGACCATTTCAGTCGACTAAATAGAGCCCTGCTATATACTGCCCGCTAAAGCAAGGGGTATAATAATAAAGTTAGCTGCAGGGGAAATTATTGTAGCACATGTACAATTCAAGTATAGAAACACAGAGACAACCCAGAGCAGGGGTATAATAACATAACTTGACATATATGCAAATAATACTAATGATCATTGTAATGCACGATTTCATTGGTCAACATCATGAAAAACAAAGAAGTTATTTCTCAATAAATGCTTACAGTATAAGCTGAAGTCAAATTGAATGAAAACATTGATTTATGTGCTGCGAATTTGAATTATAAAAAATAAAAGTAATTTTGGAGGAGTTTATGGATGTTTAAACAAGGCCTTTCACTCACAAACTTTACATTAAGTCGGCCACATTTACACATGGATAAACTCCTCAAAAATCACTTTTATTCCTATAATAATCTACAGAACTTACCAGCTGTTCTTTCTGTGTTTGTTTACTGGACAAGTTATCTTCTGCTCGCTCAAAATCATACTGCATGCACTCATACTTCCTGCTCACAGTTCTGTAATCAAGGGAGATAATCAATTTTTCTGCAGATTATTTCCCTTATTTCTCATTAAAATACACAAAAAATGTCAGGTCTGCAACTACTGACTTAATAATAGTATCTATATTGCGTTTCATTTGATTTTAAATGTGACAATTATCGACCCCCTCCCCTTTCCATAAATTTGCATTCATAATTTGTTTGAAATTCAGATAGTTATACACACTGATTATGAATTTTAAGTTATGAGAGATCAGATGGTTTGCTAAGTTCCCAATGAAATGAATATTTTCCCTTAAGTTTTTATGTATGGAATAGGTTCTGTGAATCTCGTTCAATTCTGGCACTTCTAGGTACATAAACTGCAATAGAAAGATGAATTTTTATCAAAAATGTATGATGTTTTCAGCAGAAAAATTGGATGTCATAATGCTGCCATGTCATTTTTTTGCCAGGAAAGAATTTAAATTGCAATTTTATCGAACTTTTTTCGGTGTGACATGACGAGACTATTTTAGTACCCTCAAAAAAGTGATATTTATAAAAACCACAAAATTGCTGCCCATGAATAAAAGTACTTCCACGAGGCTATCTCGAGGTTTTTTTTTTATTTAAATACTTTTACAGGCAATCAATGTGGGAAATGCATCAAACTTACAGATATACAAAGTTGAGTCTCACAACCTAAAATTAATCTTCCAGAAATAGTAATGCCAAAATTGTAACTTTAGTTATTGTAAAATAAAGTCAATTTATTTTCATGGGTTTCACAATACAATAGGACAAAAGAAAATTGAAGTGGTTGAATAAAGCTCTTGCTGTAAATTCATAAATTTGTTTATACAAGATATTCTGCTTTATCCAATATTACCTAAGTGAATCAGCAAAGGCCATATATTCCTTCAGCTGATCAGCATACTGTTCCTCCTCTTCTAATATACCATCCACAGTCTGGGCATATCTGTAATATAATTCACATTTATACTCATATTTCTTCAACCAAATGAGTCAGAGTGTTTTTTTTTCAGTCTTCCAATGATTTTTATCAGCACATGAAGATAAATGAGTAGTCAAAATAGCAACCAATAGGACTAAATTTACCACAGTTTCAGTGAAATCAAAATAAAGATTCTAAAGTGATATTCTATTCTTCACTATAATCCAATCTAGAAAAGTTTGTTTGGTTGTAATGTTCAGCCTTACGGAAACTTATTTGAATTGGTGTAAAAGAATAGACAGCTTTAAAGAGACTGCATGCATGTGTGCCTTATACAGCAACTCCCTTCTCTGCTTAAATATTCTGAAACTGTTTATAATCACCATTTTTGTCATATTTTCTCAAACTTCATGGTAGCATATTGCCAAATCAAACCAATCCAATACGAAATATCGTATATCGGGTTATTTTTGCTCTGCATTTTGTCCACCATTTTGGTAAGGTAATTATTTGCTGTGTTTAAAATTCACCTTTTACTGAGGGCTTTTCCATTAAAATACATGTCCCAGGGTCGGAAGGCAATTTTCTACTACCCCCACAACCAAGGATAATGGACAAATATGAGTACATAGCAATAAGCTACAAAACCGACAAGAACCCACAAGAATTTTCATTTTCTTCCTTCCAACCCTGGTACATCCTTTTTAATGGAATAGCCCTGATTTATCCAATGCATTTTAATGGCTAGTGAATATAGCAAAAAATAAACACATGTGAATGAAAAGTCCATCTTCCCAAGTCAAGTTCCTTCCCCACAAACCCATGACAGATTTGGCTTATACATGTATTTCCTTTGCTGCTTCTCTACACAACAAGCAACTATATGAGCCATTCATTCTAAGAAGGACGTCATTTATATTTCCTGGGATGCTTCTCTTGATCAAAAGCAACCAGATGAATCAATTAATACCCATCATAACCAAATTAAATTGATTTCATTGGCTAATTAATTTGCTTCTTGTGTAGAGAAGCAAGCCGGGAACTATAGGCTAAATCTGTCAAGGGTTTGAGGGGGAAGGAAATGGACCTCAAACACTTGACTTGGGAAGATGGAAAAGTCCTGATATACAGTATTGCACTGATTAATGTGCTGTTAAAAAATTATAGAACAACTCTTATTAGAATATTGCTCTGAAATCATGATAATAACATGGCATGGGAATCTGCCATACAGTGTACCTTGGTTAGTCAAGACTTACACATTCATATAATGTCCAGAACTTTTTAAAGGTTCTGCCATTTCTTTCTCAATACCACTCCATTCACAGAAAACTCTGCCATAGTTACCATGGACTTTATGTATACCATACATTTTGTCAGCCATTCTCTGTAAATCAAATATTATGAAGACACATGAATGTACATAAGGGTTGGGAATCGGATAAAAGAAAATCATAATCGATAAATTGGAATAATCGGATGCACCCTCCGATTCGCTTATCGATTCAAATCAGATATTTTTATAGTACCTCAAGAGTTTGGTTTTAACCATTTTTGCTGTGCTTTTGCATTTCATAAATTCAAGCATATTGATTTAATCTGTTGTTTTCCCCATACACGTGACATATAACAGTGGAATATTTTGAGAACAATTCTAAACAGTATGCTATATTAAGAGAGCATCACCACTATTGTCTCAAGCAATTTCATTTCTATTCTTCATCCATTCTAGCATTATCAAACAGAAAAATATACTTTTTCTTGAAAACTGTTTAATTTTCTGCAAAATATAACTTGTATCCGATTATCAATATTGAAAATCATAATCGATTAATCGATTTCAAGTTGAAAATCGATCAATTATCGATTATAATCGACAATAGGAACAACACTAAATTGTACATGCATTGATATATTAGTACATACAATATATACTATCAAAAGGAAATTAACTGAATACAAAGCTACTTGTTGTTGGTCTTGTAAGTCTTGTCATGTGACTGAAAATTCACCATAAAAGTTGCAATTCAAATACGTTTCCTGCCAAAATATCACATCACAGGATTATGGAAACATATATACTGCTGTACAAAACACAAATTCTAGATTTTTAGAAGTAAAAGAGACTTACAGACTTTACTTAAAGTCTCACTGTGACACAAAACTCATTAACAACTAAACATTTTCTGCGCCTCTGTTTTTATTACTGGTACATGTATAAATGGTTGTAGTTTGTATACTTTATCCAATATCATAATCTAATCATCATAAATTGAGGTGGTAAAAAAATGCCCTTTCTTTGACTTTACCTTAATAATTTCAAAATAAAATTTCCTCGCAATAAACTGTGGGATGAGTTGCATTTAAAAACCATGTACCCTCTATCAGTAATTTACCTTAAAATTACTTAGTTTAACATACATACATTTTTTGAAATGCATCAAAATCAAAGCCCTTACCACTAGAAAAGTCTTGATATACTGTGAAAGTACTATTATTTGTAGGGTTCCAACTTTCGTGGATTTTGTGGTTCGCTCAAACCACGAAATTAAGTTCCCAACGAAATGTATAATGTCTTCATGTATGGAATTGAAACCACAAGTTTAAGTACCAATGAAATAGTGACATATACATTATGAAAACAATGAAAATTGATGTCCATGAATAAAAGTACTTCCACAGTACATTGTATGTACAAATGATCTCCAAACTTAAGACTTTCCTATCATTTCCTATTGTTCTAAAAAAGCCCTTATGAGTTTATGAGTTGATTGTATATGTTAATTAAATTCCCAAGATTCATCTATTTAACTTACAGCTCTAATCTTAAGTAAGTTGCCTATGTTACTCTCCAATTCATTGCTATAGTTCTTCAGTTCCTCAAATCTCCTACAAAAATTATACACTGGAGAATAATGGGTGAATTGTTGTTGTTGTAATGTTGAGAACTCGTGTATGTAAGGATGAATAGAACAATCATAATTTTTAGTTCACTTTTTTGAAAAATAAGGCTTTCTGTAAATTGAAAAGTTTTTAATGATAAATTTTGGTTAATTGCAAAAAGGGTTTTGTTGATACAATTATAGTAATGAATCACATATCTGTATAGCTTCATGAAAAACAGTAATTTTTCACTTTCACTCGATATTTGTAAACCCCCCATTTGCCACCTATCAACAACTAGATATATAATGCAATAACTGATTAATCTACCGAAATCATGAATATTTATTCATCTTTTTGAAAGCTAAAATTTTAAAATATTGACTTTTGCACTAAATGCACAGGTAAATTCAATGTAAATCAAGAGATGTCATGCTTTTGCCCAATCTGCAAAATTGGAGCTGTGTTACATGTAACTGATATTGCTATAAGAAATAAGTACCAGTATTAAATTAGATATTCCCATTGTACTCTAACATTTTCTGTGGAAGTATGAAATCTGTATAAAAATCCTGGAAACATTTTTTTTTTCTGTAATTCAGTGATATATTCTGATTGGATAAATTTTGTTTTCTCTATCATGTTTATACTTGTTATCATTACACAAAATGCCCCTATACATACTTTTCAGGTTTCTTTAATCTGTAAGCTGCACTCAATGCCTTCAATCTCGATTCTGACTGCAAGTGGAAAGATTTCATCAATAAAATATATTATATATCCAGTTCTTCTTCAATTCACTCCATCACAAGTTTTTGAAACAGGTTATACTGGGGAATAACATTATAAATCATAAAAAAAAATCATTAATAGTTCTAGATTGTATTATAAATTACAACAGAAGATGAGGACTTACTTTACTCTGGAAGTCTGTTGAGTATACTGTTTCCTTCCAGCCTTCATCCTACAATGTATAATATGCT
>MJUU01001818.1:0-16143 GCA_002080025.1 Modiolus philippinarum
CAGTGGATGACAGCGATTGTAAGAATACTTTGCCAGTTAAGTTTTTGTTTGTTGACGATCCCGCATCCATGGATCATTAGGTTTAAAAGCATGGAAATAGCGTTGCTTCGCAATTAGCAATGAATCTGCTCAAACCGGTGCTAGGGGCCGTCGTGAACTTGCTATGAGGTATGAGTAAAGCTCATTGTTGAAGGCCTCATGGTGACTTCAAGATGAAGAACAACAATACAGGCGTTGTTCCATTGCTAATCATAACCATGTATTTGTAGAGACTTTGTCTCATTTGCATTTACTCCATATCCCTTCATTGTTAATTTTACTTGAAACACATTAAAATTCTATGACCGTAACTTCCATGGTACAGAAAAAGAAGAAGCGTCCAATTAAAATGAAGGAAAAACACACTTCCGGTAGATTTTATGTCTTTGAGGATTTGAATTTACCTCACTATCGGATATAATGACTCACTGACATGTAAATGGTTTTGTATTCAAAGCAGCAACATCACTATATACACATGTACTAATTGACTCACTGACAGTGTGACGGTGTTGTATACAGAGCAGAGGGCAGATGTGTAATCTTCCAAGACACTTCACTATTTACTTATGAACTCATTGACTGACTTTGTCACGTTGTTGTATACAGAACTGAGGGCAGATGTGTAATCTTCCAAGACACTTCACTATTTACTAATGGACTCATTAACTGACTTTGTGACGGTGTTGTATACACAGCAGATGTGTAATCTTCCTAGATACTTCACTATATAATAATTGACGGTGTTGTATACAGAGCTGAGAGCATATGTGTCCTCTTAAGACACTTCACTATTTACTAATGAACTCATCGACTGATTTTGTGACGGTGTTGTATACAGATCAGATGTTTAATCTTCCAAGACAACTTCACTATATACTAATTGACTCACTGACAGTGTGACGGTATTGTATACAGAGCAGACAGCAGATGTGTAATCTTCCAAGACAACTTCACTATATACTAATTGACTCACTGACAGTGTGAAGGTGTTGTATACAAAGCAGATATTTATTCTTCAAAGACGTTTCACTATCTACTAATTAACTTATTGACAGTGTGACTGTGTCGTACACAAAGCACAGTGCAGATGTGTAATCTTCCAAGACACTTTACTATTTACTAATGAACTCATTGACTGCCTTAGTGACGGTGTTGTATACAAAGCATAGAGCAGATGTTCAATCTTCCAAAGCACTTCACTATTTACTAATGAACCTATTGACTGACTTTGTGACGGTGTTATATACACAGCAGATGTGTAATCTTCCAAGTCACTTCGCTATTTATTAATGGACTTATTGACTGACTTTGTGACGGTGTTGTATACAGAGCAGAGAGCAGATGTGTAATCTGCCAAGACATTTCTCTATTAACTAAATATCTCATTGACTGATTTTGTGACGGTGTTGTATACATATCAGATGTTTAATCTTCCAAGACACTTCACTTTTTACTAATTAACTCATTGACTGACTTTGTGACGGTGTTTTATACACAACAGAGAGCAGATGTGTAATCTTCCAAGACACTTCACTGTTTACTCATGAACTCATTGACTGCCTTTGTGACGATTATGTATACAGAGCATATGTTTAATCTTCCAAGACACTTCACTATTTACTAATGAACTCATTGACTGACTTTGTGACGGTGTTGTATACACAGCAGATTTTTAATCTTCCGAGACACTTCACTATTAACTAATGAACTCATTGACTCGCTTAATGACGGTGTTGTATACAGATCAGATGTTAACCCTTCCGAGACTTTGTGGTATTCTCAGATTCTTGAAAAGTTCACATTTTTAGTGATTGTATTTTCTATGTCATGTTTATGAAGTTCATATATTTTTGTTGATGGTCTTTTGTTTACTTTTTTAAAATTTCTATATATATTTCGTTTTTATTATTAATTTTTTGCGCTACATGTAGCTAAGTAGATTGTCAATTTAAAATCACGTACGTTTTATTTACTTTCTTTAACTGCCTTCTTTCTTTCATTGAAATAGCTATTTGAGAAAGATTGTATCTGTTCAGATCATTTGCCATTTAGACCTCATGCACCTAGAAAGTGCGATTGTTGTGCCTACCCTTACTTCAAAGAGTACATTGGCAAACGAATACCGAAGCAAGAAAAGGAAAGGGGAAATTCTAAAATCATAATCCAAAATCACTGCAATTCACAACAACACGAATTTAGACAGTATGACAAAGACATAACAAACAAACAAAAATGAAAAAAGAGAAAAAAAAGAAGAAAAAAAACGCCACAAAACTAAATCACTAGCAGTGTGAACCCCTATATAAACTGGGGTATCATCAGGTGCTCCACGCGTGGCACCCGTCACATTCATAGTTTGCAGTTATATTCATTCAGAATTATCACATGTTCGGTAAGTGCTTATTGTTACTCAACTTTTCACATCCGAGGAAAATAGGGTCTGTAAGTCTCGTCTAATTTTGGAACTTCCGGGACCAAAACTTGTACCCGGAAGTTGCATTATAAACAAAAACATATGACGTTTCAAGCAAAAAATTTGAACGTCATAATCCTGCAACGTCATATTTGGCGGGAAACGTTTTCAAATTGCAATTTTATCGTGATTTCTCGGTGTCACATGACGAGACTTACAGACCCTATTGTAATTTTTCGTGCCGATCCTTGCTTCTAGGTAATCATTTATAGACAGATGTGAAATGTTTGGCCAAAGTTATTATCATTACTCACATTTAACATCCGGACAAAGATCAACATTTACTCGAAAACATTTTAAAGCAATTTCTTCTTGAAACTGATTTTACACACTGAATTGACATCGTTGACGACTTTTATCTTATAAACAAGAAAAAAGACTATTTACACACTTTCATCAGCATAATACCTGACGGTGTCCCATTTCCTAGGATCTCTCTGAATGACTGAAACAAACCGAACGACAAGATTGACAGAACCGAACACTTACAATTAACAACAGACTTAACAGACTTCTAATCGTTTTTGTGACGGTATTTTGCGTTAACGCTTCTTTAACTATATTTGTTGTGACTTTCTTGCTCGTTTCGTTGCTTTTTTGTTCTCTATTTTGGCCGAGATGCAACAAAGTTGAACATGGCTATAGATTTGTTAGTGAGAATGGGCGTCAACTTTTTAAATAGATTTAAATTTTACGTCCAATCCTAAATTTAAAGTCATTTATAAATCGAACTTAAATTATTCAAGAATTATCACTTTGTTTTTCAATGTGAATAATTTATAAACTGCGAAATGTTAAGTATTGACGTTATATGATATCTCTACGTTGGTCTACATTGCTAACAGTTTCTTTTTCAATAAAAAAATCTTAGATTAAAATCACACCATTATGGCGTGATCAAAACTGAATAAATTTAAGGTTAAAGGTCCCTTTTTAAGTTCATAGGTTAGTCTTTTTTAATTCACTGTGAAATTACCTGGCCTTAACCGCTTGCGGTTAATAGGAAAATTTTGCTGCAAACATTCAATTTAATTACACATGCATTCTTATGTTTTTTGTTTTGAAGATAATGTCGAAAAATCTAAGTTAATTAAAAGAAAACTTGATAATAGATGGTAGTTGCATAAAAGCCATCTGTTCAAGTGAGTTGGAGTTTGCCATCTTGTGATCTTTTGTTTCTTCAGTTTATTTATTTATATATCTTATTTTATTTATTTTTTATTATTTTTTGTTTGTTTGATTTTTTTAAAATATCATTAATTTATTTTCAAGAAATGCTATGGTTGTATGCATAACTAAAAAAGTTATCTGCAAATGATTTTTGGTGATGGACCAACTAGCGGTTAAGGCTGGAGATTTTACATAAAACTGCATATTTTTAACGATAATATTAAAGGGGACCTTCAATCTAAAACAGTTTGTGAAATGCAGTGCAATTCAAATCCAAAGTGTATGCCCGGTCAAAAAATCCCAAATCCAAGCAAGATAAATAAATTTCGCCTTTACTACAATCGACACTGTGTGTATACGTTGTATCCGTCTACTCCGTTTTTTAGCTCATCTGGCCAAAGGCCATGTGAGCTTTTGCCATCACTCGGCGCCCGTCGTCCGTCCGTCGTCCGTCCGTCCGTCCGTCCGTCGTCCGTCCGTTAACTTTTATTCAAAGATCTTCTCCTCTGAAACTGCTGGGCAAATACTAAGCAAACTTGGCCTGAATCATCACCAGGGTATGCTCTTTCAATTTTGTGATTTTTATGTCCGTAGATCAAACAACATGGCCGCTGTTACTAAAAATAGAACATAGGGGTAAACTGCTGTTTTTTGCAAATTACTCAAAAATCGTTACCGATATCAAAAATTTGACTTAGTAAAAATGATCAGCATGATAAGATCTACCCGCCCTGCAATTTTGAAGAATATCCAATGACCCATCTTGGAGTTATTGCCCCTTTTCTGTAAAATTTTCGTTTTTTTTGTTACTTTTAGTCTTATATATTGAAAATGGTAGAAGATAGAAGTAAAGTTTAAATTACAAAAATGGTCAGCATGGTAAGATCTACATTTCCTGCAAGTTTGAAGAAAATCTGACGACCCACATAGGAGTAATGGCCCCTTTTTCTTCGAATTTTCACGATTTTATAACATTTTTACTTTTATTTCAAAAACTGTTTGAGATGGAGGTTAAATGTGAATTACAAAAGTGTTGAGCTTTTCCAGGACTACAATTTCTACATATGTCCAGCAGATTAGCATCTCATCCAAGATGGCCGCCACTAGGGGACATAGTTTAACATAGGACCCTATGGGAAATGCATTCAAAGATCTTCTCCTCTGAAACCACTGAGCCAGTGAGGACCAAATTTTGTCACAAAAGTCCTCAGGTGGTCCCCTTTAAAGTTTGTGATTTTTGTGGTTGTACCTCATCCAAGATGGCCACCAGCGGGAAACATAGTTTAACATACGGACCCTATGGGAAATACATTCAAATGTCTTTTCTCCTGAAACCACTATAAGCCAATAGGAACCAAACTTGGATACACTTGTTCTTGGCTGGTCCCCTTTACAGTTTGTGATTTTTATGTTCGTACCTCATCCAAGATGGTCGTCAGCACAGGACATAGTTCAACAAAGGGCCCTATTGGAAATGTATTCAAAGATCTTTTTCTCTGAAACTACTGAGCCAATTGGATCCAAACTTGATCACAATAGTCTTTAGGTGGCCCCCTGGAAAGTTTGTGATTTTTATGTTTATACCTCATTGAAGGTGGCTGCCAGCAGAGAACATAGTTTAACATAGGAACCCTATGAGAAAAGCATCCAAAGATTTTCTCCTCTGAAACTACCAAGCCAAATTTATCCAAACTTGGTCACAATAGTCCTTGGCTTGTTCCCTTCAAAGTTTGTGATTTTGGAGTTCGTACCTCATCTAAGATGGCCGCCAGCGTGGAATATAGTTTAATATAGGGACCCTATGGGAAATGCTTTCACATGTCTTCTCCTCTGAATCTACTTAGACAATTGGAACCAAGTTTGATTACAATTATCTTTGGGTGTTCCCTTTCAAAGTTTGTAATTTTTATGTTTGTAACTCATCCAAGATTGAAAATGTAACATCTGGAGAACTGATTTATAGTATGAATTGGTGGTCTCTTCGTGACAATGAATAAAACCAGTCACCAGGTGAGCGATACAGGCTCATGTGAGCCTGTAGTTTTATGATTACACATCCATGGTCTACATAAGACACTGATGTGACATAATTTTACAATTAGCAATGTATTCCGCGCTAAAGCCGGTGCTAGGGGCCGTCTTAAACTTACTATGAGGTGCAGGCAAAGCTTATTGTTCAAGGTCTCATGGTGACTTCAAAATGAAGAACAGCAAACATATGCTCCATATTTAGATCCTATTGGTAATTTGCGGAGCCCGGAGCACCTGATGTCACTCCCGGTTTTCATGGGAGTTCACACTATTAGTGCCTTAGTTCTTAATGTTATCTTTTTATTTCCGTGCATTGTAGCCGTCTAACGTCCTTGTTTTGTCTTTGTTTTCATCTGTTACAGTTTTTGCCATGTCTTTGGACTTCGATTTTTGTAGTCATCTCCTTCCTTGTTCCTTCGGTATTCTACTGCCGTTGTTTTGTTCTCTTTCAGCTTTTACACATATTTCGGTTCATAGATTTCCTAATGTTTTGACTAAATCTGCACTGGAGAGATATAAGTTGTCAAAATACGCATATGCAGAAATTAAATTCACAGTAACTTCGGTATTTTGTTATCCATTTTTTCGTTTAAACATGGATTTGTAGAGACCTTGTCTCATGTGCAATTTATCCATATCCATTCATTGCTAATTGGATAACCTATTCAGTGTAATTAATTTATTTTATGCATCTTCGGTATTTTAGTTACGAATAACTAAATACCGAAGTCACTGTGAATTTACTTTCTGCATATGCGCATTTCGACAACTTATGTCTCATCAGTGCAGATGAAATCTAAACGTTTGGAAGACCATAAACTCAAAGATGTTTAAAAACTGATAGAGAACAAATAACCAAAGTGATCTAAATTTAAAGCCAAAATCAGCTAAGAATGTTAAGCAGAGAATTTTTTAAAGTTAAAAAATATGTTTCGAAATAAATGGAATGGGACTTATGCAAACTTAGATATTTTTTATTTATACATTCTTTAACATTTATAAAAAATCGATATGTATTCTCCAAAATATGCAAAATTATAGTGGATTTAAATCAACAAGTGTCAATCGTCTCTTTTGGGAAAAAAATCATACCTTAAAGCATAAAGTCGTGCTTATTGTAATGGGACAATGCTATAAATATTTGTCATTGTTCAGAAACTAAGTATTTTTTGATAGCATGCTCATGCAACTTGGCATTATAAATAGTGAAATGTTGGCGACCGTGTGACAATTGGAAATCAGAATAAATAAATTGCTCAAATTTGAAGGCATGATAGTGTAACGAAATGAGATATTATCTCAAGAACCAGTACACCATAACAGAAATCAATAAATCAAAAGAGCATGCATCTTTGGCATAGGGAATCTATTTACGGACTCCACATGAATGTTATTAATAAATGAATGCGACATGAAGTGCTTAGTAGCTTTTTTTTTTTTTTTTTTTTTTTTTTTTTTTTGAAGCGTGGACCAAGAAGTTGTTCTAACAGATTTGAAACACTTATTATAATTTACGTGAAATTTAAACAATTTTTCATATTTGCAGTATTTGGCATTGCACAATATCATGTTCTTCTTTCATAATTGATGATGTTGTTATACCAAATCTATTTAGAAGTATTTCAATTGAAACTTCATATGTAAAAAGGCTTGATATCATAGTCAACGGAAATTATGTCCTTAGCTAGCTGTCAGTAACTGCGAGCATTTGTCCGGACAGTACCTGTATGTATTGTCTTCATGTTTTATGCACTTCATTGTAAGGGTACTCGTCTTGATAAGTTGGACTTTTTTCTAGTTTGATTTTTACTTTGAGTCTTTTTGTGTATTTATTTTTAGCCATTCACCACACCCAGGAAAACGAGTTTAACCCCACCGGAATTTTTGCGCCTGTCCCAAGTCAGGAATATGTTGGTCATTGGCTTGTCCTTGTCTTCTTATAAAATTTTAGTTTCTTGATATTTGGGTTATTGGATTTGGTTTGTTTCCATTGATTTATTCACTTTTTTACCTTTTCGGGGCCATTTAGGGCTTACTATATGGTGTGAGGTTCCTCATGGTGTTGAAGACCATATGGTGACCCCTAGATGTTTTGTTTTTGGTCGTTTTAACCTGGATATGGGATGTTGTCCCCTTGACATTTACCCCATTTCCTTTCTTTTCCATATTTTGAATTAGAAATGGTCGAAAAAAGTCGATAAGAACTTAGATGCCTCCGTTCCATTGGCTTCTTTAAAATGATGAGTTATTTGGAATTTCTGTAAAACATATACTTTCTATCATATTATACTAAATTTATAAGTCCTCAAGAATTATTTTTTTATAAAGATCACCAGAAACTCCTCTACAAAAAGACGTTAACAGGACGCCAATCCTCAATAAATATCTTACATACGTCATTTTTTTATTATGAAAAAAATAATCATATTGTTTACCTAAATTGTTTAGCTTATATTTCTCAGTATGTGATAGCTCTACATTGGTCTATATCATTAACACATTCTTCTTGAAAAGTTCTACGGCAGGAAATTCAGTTATCTCAAGACACAATAGGAGTAAAAGTAGCTTTGGAAGAGTTTATCAATGTGTAAACGGGCCTGATTCACTCAGAAACTGAATAAAGGTTTGCGAGTAAAATGAAGCGTTAAGACATCCATAAACGCCTCCCAAATTACAATTATTATTCATAGCACTTAAAACAGTGTTGTCACTGAATTTGACGTCGTCATTTTCTGCAATATTTTTTTTATCTCAGAGCGTCCTAACGACAAAATGGGTTATCAAAAAATAGCTTCTTTGTTTGTCATGACGTTGACCAATAATATTGAGAGTTCAAATAACAATTAGATATTGTGTTAACTATATTCCTATAGGATGGGCAGGATGTATATGACCTATAGGATCATGTATATGCCTAGAATAGTACCAGTAGCCAAAGAAAAATCATTGTTTAAGATCTCTCATGATGACTTCAAAATGAAGAACAACAGTAAAGGCGTTATTCTAATGCTTGGTTCTACAATGTTTTTTAGAGATTTTTTTTTAAGATATATGTAAAGAAATCACATGTGCAAAATTTTTCGATCAGCAAAAAGGGTGGGTAAAATAAGAATTATAGACCATGAGGATTATGACAATATCCGAACATTCACGGCCAATCAAAAACCATTATTGTAAGGGAATCCCTTTAATAATAAAATCCGAACATACACATATTTTACGAAAAGATATGGAGTAAATCGACATGAGACCATAACACATTATGTTAACTCAAAATGCAATAATTTTAATCAGCTGTATGGCCATTTCGGAAATTATTCCGCATCAGCAGCACTAGAGCCAAAACAGAGGAAATTCATAATTCCATAGAATGTTTAAAATGCATAAAACCAAACGAAATCCCAATAATCAGTAATATCAAATATAACTTAGGACAAAACTACGATGGAGGGAGTTAATCCTTCGGTTTAAGAATTTACATAAATAATTGAACAAAGTGTACACATGAAATATCATCTCATGGGAGTTAATCCTTCGGTTTAAGAATTTACATAAATAATTGAACAAAGTGTACACGTGAAATATCATCTCATGTACAAGTACACCATATCTAAGAAAAAAAAAGAGCATACATTTCTACCACGGGGAATTATTTTAACAACTCCACATTGTAATAAAAGACAAACTCCTGTATTAAATATTTTACGAAAGGATATGGAGTAAATGAACATGAGACCATTACACATATACACTATTTCGGAAATGTATTCCTCATCAACAGCACTAGAACCCAAACAAATGAAATCCATAATTCCAAATAATGTTTAAAATGCATAAAACCAAACGAAATCCGAATAATCATGTCCTATTACGGATATCCATTCATAGAATGCCGAAAGAATAAACATAGGAACACAAAGTTTGAATTTTCATCTTTATAAATAACCAATTTTTGCCAATCCCGTTAAGTTTTAACACAAAAATTTTTATTTTTCGTGTCTAAAAATATCCATTTCCAGTGTCATTCTGAATTCCCGATCCTCAAAACTGCTCTAAAATCGCAGCGTCCCGAAAATAGTCTCAGCTCTCCCAAATGGCTAATTAGTTGATATAGTTTATGCGTCAGTCCGCACCTTTCAATTATTCTAGACAATGTCTAGTAATCGTGTAAGTAGGTGCACGGTATGATAACATTTTTTGTGGTTACGCTAAAATGATTAAGTAAATATCTTAACTAAAACGCTCAATACAGGATGACCAACGCGTTCACTTCTCGCGCCTCCGAGCCTTATACTCTTGTGATGGTACTTTCTTACCTTCATCGTACACAAGAGACACACATATATCGTAGTTTGAGGCCCGTCATGTGTATCTTGATTACCTGATTATCAGGGCATTTCTGTAATGATTATTTGATTATGGGGGCATTTATTTTATTTAATGATTATTTGATTATTAGCTTGCATTTTATATACTTTTCGATTACTAAGCCAAAAATTTATTGATTACCAAGGTAAAAATTTAATGATTAATTGATTACCAAGGCAAAAATTTAATGATTATTTGATTCCTAGGACAACCCCCCCCCCCATGAGGACCCTCTAGATTCAGTCTCAGAGTGCATAATCGATTCATTTCTAGACTTAAAAAGCTGTTTTTGGTGTTTGTAAGCGAAATAATTAGAATTTCAATTTTATAGTTGTATTGATGTCTATGCCAGACTTTTTGCATAGTAGTTTTGTATCCACATAGCAAATATATCATCTGTTGTATGAATGAATTTCTCATCACATGAAAACGGAGAATTTGCGACAAAACACAATATTTCCGGACACTGAATACCCATATTTTTCCTAATGAGTGCTTAACAAAGGTATAGCCACAAAGCCACAAAGCACAGAAATAAAAAAAAACACAACATTCAAAACCAAGGTACCTACACTGTGAACTTCCATGAAACCGAGAGTGACATCAAGTACTCCGGAAGAGCAAGCGTTTCCTGCTCTGTTAATAACACTCGTCACACTGTAAGCGAGTCAAGCTAGGAAAAAGTCAAAATCGTGATAGTCAAATCCGGGAATACGCGAATCTAGCTGAAAATGTCCGCTTTCATTTATGACACTGACACGTCATATATTTTGATGATGTTATTGTGACGTTCATATAAGCTGTATTACATTCTTTTCTTTTGATGTGACGGTCGGAAAGCTCGACAATTTATCCATCTTCTACCTTCCATTACAGGAGTAAAATATAAATTATAATCGTCATACCGGATGTATATTTTGTCTACTATAGTCAAACTGCATCTGATTAAACCACTAATTAGCTCGGAAAATTTGATTTGATTTTATTCGTTTCCGTTTCTGGAATCAAATTGGGGAGCGGGATTATGCATAAGTGAGCTTTGATCACAGTTTTTTTCTGTTTTATATTGTAGGTGAGTAAAAAAAAAGAATATTCCATGGGCAATGGCAAAATCTTACAAACAAGAAACAAAGACATCGTAATAGTCCGACACAGAAAAGAAGAATTGTGACACACATACAGATGAACAACAGGGATCGAATTAAAAACATATGTGAGATCTGGTCAAAAGTAATGTTTGTTCTTTTCTTTTCGTGTGCCTTTTTGACATATGAGTAATAAACTTATGTATTGTTTCTTTTTTATTTTTTCAATATTTTTTTTTCATATTATAAATATCTTGTTAGAAAAGGCTTGATTCATACAGATCCTGTGTCATTGAAAAATACTGTATATATTAAAATGTGCATTCTTATTTTTTTCTATCAACCGATTTTCATAAAAATAATCCGTGGCTCGAGCTTCAATTTATGAAAAATTGTTATATTATTATTTGAAGTGAATGTTATCTAGAGGAAAAGTATCACACTAATTTCAAAATCCAAGGTCAAATAAAATATCAAAGAGTGAATTTTAAGTCCATCCTTACTTCAATACGTAACTTACACTTGGGGTTTAACTTCATTAAGAATTATCACATCCATATTTTGATGTAAAATGCTTAACAAAAGTGTTAATAATTACTCAAATTGAACATCCGGAGAAGGATCAGCTTCTTTCCGAAAACAATTTCCTGAACAAAATAATATTATCATATTTGTTTATCAAATAGAATGTCCACTTACATTTGGTTCTTTATCCAGATATTGCGCTCTCACACCACAAATGTGTTGATACCGTAGCAAATAACGATAAAACACCTTTTTTAAGTACAAAATAAAAAAAATGACCTCATTTTTCGGTATATTGTGCTAGTAAATATTAACAAGATTTCCCTTTGCTAAAGAAGTGTATTTTGTGTTTGAACGCTTTCTTTTTTTCTCTCTTTATGGGGGTTTCTACATCTATATGTTTCTGTGGTCAGTGGTTTCTTATTGATTTCTCTGTCACCATGAAGGTTTCCTTATCTAAATGATCTTTGTTTTGTTGCTAGTAAATGGTTTTCTGTCATTTGGAGGATTATATCACTTAAATGTTTTTTTGGTTATTTTTGTGGCCTTTTACTCTTGCTAAAAATTCCTTATCTCTTTGGTGTTTGTGTTTGGTCGTTTGGTTTCCTCTAATCGTGAGTGCATCCCTATCCAAATCGATCTTTGGCCGGTGGCTAGTGCCTGGCTTTCTGTTATTCTAAAAATTGTATTTCTGTAATATTTTTCCCCTTCTCTTCCTATTTTGGTATTTAGTGTTTACTTTTTGTCTCATTTTAGAAATTCCTTATTTTTACGGTTTTGTGGTCGGTCGTTAGTTTTCTCTCTTCGTGAGGTTTCCTAATCTCCGTTGCTAGTGACTGGTTTTCTGTCATTATTAAGATGTCTTTACTTCATGTTTCACTTTATGTCATTGCAGTGAGGTCCTACCCTTTTTGGTACTCAGGCCCGTTGTTGCTGTTTTTTTTTTTCTCTCGTCGTAAGGGTTTTGTGACCTGTACAGTGCTTTGTTCGGTTGTTGCTGTTTTGCTTTCTCGCATTGTAGGATTTCAGTAACTTCATGATACCTTAATCGGTTCATGGTGTTTAACTTAAAACATCATTTTAGAATGTTACTTATTCAACGTAAAAGTGTTCAACTCAGGCAATTTATTCCTTTATTCGTACAGTTCAGGTTTCTATAGCGAATATTAAAAAACAGCTTTGACTTTCAAAGATTAAACATCAAGATTTCCGTTAGTAATTTTTTTTATTTCTCAGTGTTGGTATTTGCTTTCTCTGGTATGGATATAGACATAGCGATTTAGTCAACAAGGCAATACTAGTTTCTTAAAAACTTGTATGCAGAGAATATGTTAAACCAAAGTACAAATGTCTCTTCAGAAGTGTAAAGGTAATACATGTTTTGGGTTTAATTTGTATGTTTATTATACTATAGGCAAACGGGATAGAGAAAGGGAAGTTTTGGGTACCCATTAACCGGTTAAGCCCTACCACTAGCTGTGTGCCGATACCAAGTCCGACTATTACTAGTTTCTATCGTTGTCTTTGTTTATCTTTTGTCATTTTATTGTGTTTCTGTTGCAGTTCCCTGGTGGATTGTGGCATGTGATTTTCGGCCATTGTAAGTATTTATTTTTGTAATCTTTTCTACATTAATGGTTTTCTATCACACAAATGATAATCACCAAATTTCAGTAGATACTAAGATAGTACCTCTACCGAGCACTATATTTTAACAACGAACTTGTTATTGTCAGTGTGATCGATGTTGCTTTCTAAGCATATAGTGTCACCCTCCCAGGTGCACTTGATGATATTTTAATAAAGATTCTTTAAAATAAGAACTCTATCAGTTTGAAGACAGAAACAGCCCCAAGAGGAGAGAACTGCATTCCTGTATCGCTGTCGATGTTTCCCTCCGTACGGACACTTTTCATGTAAAGAGAAAATAGTATCGGTTACTCGCTTTACGCCAATGCCAATCCTTAACAAAAAATCATTCATAACTCATATCTCATTTCTGCAATCATTATCTCTTTGTTTTAATATGTCAAATTTTATAAACTGCGAAATTTTAAGTGTTTACATCCAACGAGAGATCTACGTTGGTCAATATCATTAACACCTTCTTTTGGAATCAAGTTCTTGTCTTATTGTATTTAACTTCAAAATTTGCCCCAATTTATAGCACAGGTGTGTTTAACAAAATTTACCTGTAATCCAAGCAATCGTTTCAACAGTTATCCCGCAATTAAAAAAAAACTTAAACCAAGTGTAGAATTATAGAATGCACAACCACATCGAGTTAGAAACGACATTTCTATACTAGAAATAGTAAAATTTTTAAATTTTTTTTACGCGAGGCTTGCCTGGCGTTTTTAATAGATGTATTTGAAAATTTAACTATAGAAAGTGTAGAAATGTCGTTTCTAACAAGATAAGATTGTGGGTTTTATTTCTCTAAGGATTTCAAGAAGATTTTATACAAAAACATGAACCCCCTTTTCTTAAGATCCGAAATAAATGTGTTCTCTGAGCGTCACGTCATCAGGCATGGTCGCCTTTTATCATGGCGTCACAATGGTAGAGTCGGAAAACGGCAAACATATTTGACGTCCTAACTGAATTACACATCAAATCACTTGACGAGAACAGCATTCTCTCTAGAGAGGAGAAATGTATTTACGTTAACGTGAAAACGGGACATAAAATAAGTGTTATTATCTTATTTTTGTCAAACCCACTTTGACAGTATCAACATTTAAACGACTGATGGTGTTTCGATACGTATTTCACTTTACTGCCATAATACCAATGTATATTAATCAATTTTTAAACAAATAAATTATTGGTCTCTATGACACTGTAAATAATCTGACATTTTTGGTGAACGAATCATTAAAACGATACTTGAACCCGGCACAAAACAAAAACTAGTTTTATAATATATATACTACTCAACAAAAGAAACGATACACAGTTAATTTTGTAAGTATATTTGTATTTCGCAATTAATAGTTTATATTTTAGTGTATTAATGTAGTCAATGCCAAAACGCATTTGTTTTTAAATCAATCCCGGAACGGATACGATGCAAATCAGAAAACGTAGTTTTTCGCCCGATAATCGAGTTCGCCGCTAATCGATCGATGTTTTAAGTTGCTTGATGTCAATAATAAGGGCACTTCATCAGGTTAAAATATGCCATCTTAAAAAGTAGAGAATATTGTCGCATTTCGATGCACCGGTAAATCTAAAATTAACGTGGACATTGACTTAGCGCGGTCAGAGTGTCGATCTTGATTTTTGCCCTCGCAATTCATTGATATGTGAAAAGAAAAACAAAAAAGAGACTACTGATTAATCTAAAGCATACCTGCTCATCAAATGAGAAATCGTGTGGCAGCAGGTCCCGTAAACGTAGTAACATCAAGATCGAATAATACGCGTTTTACACTTATTAGAACAGTTGTTGAAAACGAAATATATACTTGAGGAATTCCTGGTCGACATAGTAAAAGAGATTTGAAGTCTGCGGTTCGAAAATGTAAAGGTTTGGTTAAAAGAGAGTTTTGACATACTCACTATTTACGTCTTCGAACAGAAATTCCGGATAACGACCTTGGTCGTGACCGGAGTTAGTTTAGAAATTGTAAGTGGAATTTTTGGACAAAAAATACATGATGTCTACGAGTCATGGTCTAGAAAGTAAAATATTTTTTCTGATAAAACCTGTGTATCGTTTCTTTTGTTGAGTAGTATATATTCTTTTCATAAAAATCCACGACCAGGCGAATTTTCAATACAAAAATGTTTTAAATTAAATAATGTGTTTTTCCATGAAAAGTGAAGAATGTTTGCAATATATGTGTGAATCTTTCAGTTCAAATCATTCATCTTGGTAAATAAGGCATCGTTTTTTTTGTTTTTTTTTGTTTTTTTTTTTTTTGTTTTTTTTTTTTTTTTTTTTTTTTTTTTTTGTTTTTTGTTTTTTTTTGTACAAAAAAGCATAGTGAAATGTATGTTTTGTTTTGCAAATCAATAATATTCGATTTATTTAATTGGCCAAGACCGAAACAAATCCTTCGTTTTGAAATGCAAAAATGTTTGGTATGAATATTTATAATACTGGCTAACACACTATATTAATATTCTGATTTACTGAAATATCAAAATTTATTAATTTTAAAATATTAAATCTTAATACTGAAATTTACCTTTTTCTATGCAACTATGATATTTATTGTATATTAAACTAGCATTTAATTCAAATTTAATGTGTAGTTTACAAGAATACTTTAAGTTGATTCTCTTAATTAATCTTTTATTTAGACAAATAAACTCCCAAATTAAAGCTAAATTTACTTAACCATTAAAATATGAAAAAGAAAGGAAATGGGGTAAATGTCAAGGAGACAACATCCCATATCCAAGTTAAAACGACCCAAAACAAAGCATCTAGGGGTCATC
>MJUU01001820.1:17465-37298 GCA_002080025.1 Modiolus philippinarum
ATTTACTAAATAAGATATCTTATTAAACTGGTTATAAAGATATCTTATTAAATATGTAAGATATCTCATTTAATAATTAAGATATCTTATTTAATTAAAAAGATATCTTATAAACTAAATAAGATATCTTAAAAAATAATTAGGATATCTTTTAAATAATTTCTTTAAAAGATATCTTAGAAACTAATAGAGATATCTTATAAATTAAATAAGATATCTGATATATTAAATAAGATATCTTATATACTAAATAAGATATCTTATAAATTAAATAAGATATCTTATTAAGGTAGTTCGACACTAATACACGGCGCATTCGATTGGCGCATTTGCGAAACACGAGTCGGATGCGCAACTGACTTGATTTTCAAACCGGAATATTCCTGTATTGGTCTATTCACTGTGACGTCATAATAGATTGGCATACACTTTCCCGCGAATTAGCTCCTTTTTCCCGTAAATATTGTCTATTTTGAAAACTATATTAAATATCTCTCTTAATCGAACGGTGACATATAGATTTTTTCAGTGCAACAGATAGCTTAAGTGTTTATCTCTGAAATATCAAAAAATAAAAAAAATCTGTCTGATATCTATTTTATATGAAAGATAAACAATAAGCATGTTATCACAGTTCCCTATATATTCTTTGTAAATATTGCTGAAAAATACTGAATTTGGCCTGATTTTCAAAGCCAGATAACAGGAAAAGATGATCGGTGACATATCATTTTTATTTTATTTTTTGAATACATAGGTTAAGACCTACAAAATATCTTAAAAGAAAAAAAATTCTGTCTGAAATTGTTATTAGGATCGAACTACCTTAACTTCAATTTAAATAAGATACCTTATAAACTAATAAAGATATCTTATATATTAAATAAGATATCTTGAAGGTGGAATAAATATAAAAACGGCGTGCCATAGTGGTGGTTAACTTCATGAACAGGTATTGAAATTCGTATATTGGACTAAATTCTTATTAGCAAAGCAATGGAAAATGTCATTATGGGGTCAACATAGAGCCTTCAACACTGCGCATTTTCTCACATTCCGCGTGAAAGTAAATGCTCAGTAAATACAAGGCCATTTCTTTACAATTAGACTTTCTGAGCATTCGTGACTCTTCTGGGAAGGTGAACTTGTCCAATCCATTTCTAAATATATTGAGTAAGTACACGAAGTAAAATTGCTATCGGGATTGCTATAAAGCCACGAAATGTTCTTGTAGTGATAAGTTAGGCAAGCATGGAGTAAAGTGGAAGGATACGGAGTAAATGTACACGAGACAACGTATATCAGGGCATAACAGGAAAATCATTTGAATGTGTAAGGAACGTATCATTAACAGTACTAGGACCAAAAGAATGGAAATCCATTATCAAAAGTGTGAAAAACATGGCAAATAATGTTAGGGACAGAGCTACAAAGTCGCAAGATTATGTATACCTTTGGTCCGTTAAGTTCAATAATTTAGATATGATACGCGTTTCATTCAACACGGCATGCGCATTGAATATGACCACCTCCATAAAAACACCATAGCCAGAATCATCTCCAGCTCGGGAATTTGTTTTACCAACTCCACACTGCACTTTGAAACGCACTAAATGCACATGATAAAAATGGCCGTTTCAACATGTAGTTGTTCAATATTTTTTTTTGTGGTAGTATCGAAGTTCCTATATGACATAGGTATTCACGCATACACTACCACGAGACATTATCTTGGCATAAAAGTTAAAAAAAGTGTACATTACCAAAAAAAAAACAAAAACAAAAAAAAAAAAAANAAAAATCTGAACAAACGGAAAATATGCATCAACTTCTCTTCTACACATTCTCTCAATGAAAATGGGGGGTTGAAGAAAAAATATAGAAATATAATTTGTTCAAATGTTCATAGTTTCAATAAATTGTCGCTTTATCCAGCCTGGCATTACGAAGTATGCCCACGACTCGAATAGTTGAGATCTGTCCTTTGTTAACGTTTTGTCGTTTATAGGGACTGTATGTTACATCAATTTCCCGTCATTTAATTGAAATGATTGAGATGATTACCCCGGTATCATAATTGCGTTGTAAAATCTAGTCATAACGGATGTCCTTTTTCTTTAGGGATCGACCATTTAACCTGAAAAGGGGGGTATGGTTCTTTTCTGGACAGAAAATTATTTTCGCGATTCGCGCGAAACAAATTATTTATTTTTGCACGCGTATCAACAAAATATTTTTTTTCAAAATTAACATTATTTTTTGGGCAGAAAGCCTCATTCAGAAAATTTTTTTTCATCATTTTGGCAGCCGAAATATTATTTTCACATAAAATCAGATCCAAGATATTTTTTTAGAAAAACAAACCATAGCCCCCCCCCCCCCTTTTCAAGTTAAATGGTTGGTCCCTTAAGAGCAGTAAACTCGACACAACAACTGTTTTATAAACAGTGTCAAAATATTCATTATGAACTAACATGTAACATGTAACATTTGATTCATCCTTTAACTATTAAACTTTAGAATTGTTTTCATACTGACGATGAAAAAATAGTTCGATTTACATATTTTCCCGTTAATATGAGTCCCGTTTAATCGCAGACAACAAGTTGGATTGGCTGTCTGAAATGTGGTATTTATTGTAAACAGGAAAGCAGGATGTAGAAATAGGGGACGCCATATCGCTGATGGTAGTGATAAATGAATTTGAAGTCTTAAACTTTAGTAAGGGTTGGTTAGTTATGTGGTCTGAAGTAGGGGATGCATTGTAGGATTTCTCGTGTTACGAAAACTGAATTGTCTGATACTCAATTTTAAGCGATGTACTTGATTTAGCATTGATTGATTGATTGTAGCTTGCGCCTCTGGTCAATATGACTTACCTCATATCTATAACTATGCCAATATGAAATGAATTAAGCAATGATACTATATTATATGCATTATATTGACTAGGCATTATGCTGGACAATCAATAAACTATATTTCTTGGATATAAATTTTAACACATTTGTTACTCATAAATCAGATAATTCCTGATGCAGGATTTTTCTATTTCATTTCCAAGAATGGAAAATCTGGATGAGAACCACAATGCAGACAGGAAGATAATTATGCGATACAAGGGCAATAAATATAAATTCAAATCATTTGTCTACTCAGCTTGTTTTACCTCGTTGCGACGGTTAGTTTTTAAAATAAAACTTAAATTTCAATTTCATCTATCATTTTTTGCTTACAAAATTCATGATTATCCTGTAATTAAAGCTGCGCTATCATTTTAATTGAAATATCTATCGTATAAATTCACAGACAAATCGTATAAAATCTGGGACATCAGTAGAGGACACTCGTGTAAATTCCAGGACAACATGAAACTCCGGATTCTCTGGTTTCTACGTTATATCAATAACACAATTTCGGACTTTAAAGACAGAGAAGTAACATTTTAGTAAAAATTGCGAAATATGATAGAGAATAAGAACACAAAGGAGTATTTCCGCTTGTAAAATCGGGTCGAGTCCATGACAATCGTATAAAATCATTTTGGGAAAATCGTAGAAAATCATGTCCTCGCAGGACAACGTTACCTACTGTGTGTTCATAGTTTTCATCATATCGAACAGTGCTTTGACCATTAAAATCAGTGTATGACTATTTCCAACTCAAATTTGAAATTATTTCAATCGAAATCTGGCAGATCCTGCATCCAGAAGTAAAAATAACACGGAGGTAGTGTTTCTCGACATCTAGCAATGAATTCTATTCAAACCGATGCTAGGGACCGTCTTGAACTTAATATGAGATATGAGCATACGAATGTAGCTTATTGTTGAAAGCCTTATGTTGACTTCAAGATGGAGAACACCAATGAAAACGTTGTTCAATTGTTTGGTTTTATTGTGTACTTGTTAAGACTTTGTCCCATGTGCATTTACTCCATATCCCTTTATTGCTTTTTTCATGCATGACAGATGAAACAATAGATCTGTGACCTCTCAGTTGTATTTATCTTTAATTGCAAGAAATTGTCATTTTTCACTAATATCTGTCTCCACAACCCCATTTCAAGTAGTAATCTTGGTTATATCGAAATTAATTCATATCTTGGCTTTAAAATTACATATATCGATATATCTCTTGCATTTGCTTGATATAAAATAAAATGCTCTGTACATAGATATGCAAAAACGTAAAAACATTTTGGATTTGAGACATTATTTTGAAGGAGAAGGGGGTGTCATTTTCGGAAGTTTGAATCTTATTGAACAATTCTTATATATTTAAACAGTATTTAAAGACAGATGATGTAATGCTTATAACATTTAATTGACATATTTGCAGACATACCCTCACAATTTAAGGTAGATAGACAGTAATATGCCAGCGAAGCTGGCACTTATGGTAAGAATGTCATCCAAAGATATATATTGGTGCCTTCGATTTTTTTCTGCCTGTCACGTGACAGTTTTTGTACGACCAAAAGATCACATGACAAAATCAACTTCATTCACTGGCTAATTTCATTTCTCAACATAACGAGAGTCAGTTTGCTTAAACATTTTTGAAACTGTCATTTTTCTTCTTTTTGTCACCCAGTCAACTCGAAAATTATTGTAAAAAAATTCTCCGATTACTTAAATCATATGTCTCGTGTTTCAACGGACTTCAACGCCAAAAAATTCCCTTCTGGTATCCTTGACATTTCACGAGGTTACCATAACCGAAATCCGCTCAATCGGAAACTAGTTCGTGCTGCCATGGTGACATTGACGATGAACCGTGACATTTCCGTTCAGCAGTCTAGAAGTTGTTTTTTTTTTCACAGGGCCTTGTTTCATTGAAAATGTCAGTCCCTAACACTCTTCTTCCGAGAGAGGGAGGGGCTGACATTTTTCATGAAACAAGTGCCTGTAGTTTCAAGCCATAAGCTTCCTCTATAACTTTCAACTTTGACTTCTTTTGACTTGCGTTGTCAGATCATCGATTAATCAGTGCATCTTTATGACCCGGCAAAATTACGTTTGTTGTTATGAGAAATGCCTCCTTGATCCTTGAACCACGGAAAACAATTTTAAGAAGTCAACAAAAAAGAAGCCAAATGGTCTTTTTGGCACCTTACCCTCCGTAACAGACTGCAGTCCGCAGTCACTCCGAAAAAAAGATTCAATGTAGGTGAGGGTGCCGAGGACACTCCAAGCCTCTCACAGTGAAATTCAATACCTCAAATAAATTTAAATAAACTGAAAATGAAATTACGAATGAGATAATGTCTTACCTTGAAGTCAATGAAGATAAAATAATATCTCCTAATTCCCTTAATCATTGTTATTTGAACACTGGCCTTTTGTGATGCTGTCATATTTTGACTGAAAACTTTCAAAATGAAATGACATATGCTTTTATATAACATAATGCTCAAGTAATTCTGAAAATTGGCAATCCTCAAATGAAGACAACTTGGCGTCTGCTTCACGCTACACAATAAATGTAATAATTCAGTTCAAGGACCGACAACTACGTAGATCAGAGTTTAGATTGCAATGCGCTCGGCCTTGACATTTACTTTAGGGGATCCACTACTTTAGGGCGGTGATTTCTTTGCATTTACATTTATTACAGAAAGCTTTGGTTAGGGACCAACCATTTAACCTGAAAAGGGGGGGGGGGTATGTTTTTTTTCCACGTGTACCAACAATTTTTATTTCAAAATTAACATTACTTTTTTGGGCAGAAAGTCTCCTTCAGAATTTAATTTTTCATCATTTTGGCAGCCAAAATATCTTTTTCTCAAAAAATCAGCTCCAAAATGTGTTTTTTTTAAACCATAGCCCCAACCCCCCAACCCCCACCCCTTCAAGTTAAATGGTCGGTCCTCTATGGTAAAGATCATGGATCAGGGTTAAAGTTAGGAATATGGCTTGAGTAAGTGTCCTATGTTTAGTGTTTAGGTTAAGGATATGGTAGGCCTATGTAGAACAGGGTCCCCTAAACTGAGTAAACTTAGGCCATGTGGTATAGGATGATTTATATGTTGGGGATTTGAATCATGAATTATAATATGCTAAGGCTGAATATGAATTGTATATAAGCTTAATTATAAATTGCAGAGTTGAGCTGTCAAGTCTTGCACATAAGACGTAGCACTTATTTTTCAAATTTGCTCAAATTCCCTTTGATTTTGATTTTTTTTCCTTTGATCATTAAAAATGTTGACAAACCTTGGGTATGGAATTTTTTCAAAACTTGAAATGTATACAAGTTGAGAAAGCTTTGAGACTGTTTTATACTATTCACACCAAAAAGATAATTCGGTTTGGGATGGGTACCCTTTAAAGTTTTGAAATAAATAATCGTTTTCTATAAATCAATTGCCTGGTCGTAGGCTGGTACGTTCGTTTGCCCGGTAACCTTTGGACTCGATTGGTAAATGAAAAAAATTGTCTCACGAATATTGATTACTCACAAAAATGTTTTCAATATTTAAACACTTACAGAATATTCGTAAAAGCAGAAATGTTATCTACCTTGACCTACCTTAGGTGAAATCAATTCTTTCTATGCAGCAACCATTTTTAAATGAAGAAGTTTCTGTTTTTTTTAATTCATCTCTGGTCTTTTAGTTAAAGGAACTTGTCAAGTAATGACAGTCTTCAGATTATATGATAATGATCATTAAATACACGTAAGTTTTCAAATAAAGAATATAATTCTTTACATGCATAACTAATAGAGAACATATGGTGATAATAGGAAAACTACCAATGATAACAATATTTCCCAAGGAACAGCCTTTCAAGCATCTATTTGCAACGAGTATTATACTCTGCATCACATTACCTACTTCATCTGGAAAAATGGAATAAAAAGATAACAGGAAACACCTACAATGGCCGAAAAACATAGCCACATGCCAGAAAGGAAATAGGAACTGCACAAGAAAAAAAAACCACAATAAAAATACAAAAGACAAACATAAACAACGATAGGAACTCGGGACAGCCGGACTTGGTACCGGCACTAGCAAAAGCCAGCGGTAGGGTTAAACCGGTTTATGGGTACCCAAACCTCCCCTTTCTCTGTCCCGTTTCCCTATCGTAGAATAAACATACGAATAAAACCCATACAGGTAGACTACTAACTCCATGACCACAATCTAGAAGTATGTTTGAAGGAATATACATGCATTCAAATCCCCAAGTTGCAGAAGCCTATGCCAGTAAAGGCTTACTCTATATTATTAACCAAATATTGGCGCTTCATATATCGCTTACCCACAGAAACAGCCTACGAAGTTATAGCTGATACATTACGTCGCAGCTAAACTAATCCACATTTGTAATTGATAGTGTCGCTAGAGACATTTTACGACCCTTACCATGATAGATCGGCTACAATGCCTAGATGTCAAATTATACAGTAGGACCTTTAAGTAAAGGAGGCTCAAGGCTTGAATACTGTGACAGACAATACACAAGCAATGAGAGAAATAGAGGACTGACGAGTTATTGAATAAAAAGGTTAAAAACACGGGAATTCAAGATGTAACATAAATGAAGACAATGTAACACAGACAACACAAATAAACAAAAATAAACACAAACACCGCAAAACTGAATCACTCTGAGCAGTGTAAATCCTCCAAATCACCAGACCCTCCTGGAAAACATGAAATATTAATCAATGGTACTCAGTGTCAGCCGACCAAATTAAAAGTGTGGTTTTGTCATCGTCTTTGGTTGGCAATACGGTAATAAACACTTGATCTTATTATAATGATCCATTAGTGCATCCAGGGGGGGTTCCGCGGGTGTGACCTGTCTAATCATGGTAACGATCGTAAAACGCCTGGTTTAACACAGAGACATTTCATTCTTATATGTATGTAACGCTAATTTTGATTGGATGGCGTCAAAATTTTCAGGGGGTAAAATCCACGGTTTACCGTCGGAACCAATAGCAACGTTTCTGTGCAAACGAAAACCAAATCTACGATTCCTAAAATATAGTAGGGTTATCTCAATATTACATTTAATAGTGTTCAACATAACATATTTTGAGACGGCATTTTCAACCTGTTGCCTGTTGACAAATCGTAGTGCAAATTGGAGGAAGTACTTAGACAAAAGCGAACGAGTTGTGATGCAAGACGCTGATTACTGCTCAAAAAAGAAATTTCGCTATTGAAACGTTGAAAACACGCTTGTCGTCAAACGTCCCGAGTAATCGCTATACTGCATAGTATTAAAGCTGGGTAAAAGTCTGGAATTTCTTCGCTGGCATTCAAAGCTGTGCCTTCCTCATATTATTCACATCCATGAGATTTTGTTGTAAGTCAGCACGATTAGAGAACCAATCATACTTGTCCGAAATCTGTAATAAAAAGTACGAGTCACCATGCTTGCTTTTTCTAGAATTGAGATCAAAGTTTGCTAATTTTTAGCCATTTTTTTTACCTAAATTTACAAAGAATCACGGAGAAAATATGGAAAGGCAACTTTTAGCTTAAAAGAAATGAACTTTTTATCCATGAGAATTTGATGTATTTTTGCGAACAGATAGTTTATTATATAATTTACTGGTTACAAGAAAAAATTGTATATGTCACCATGCATTTAACAGAGATATTTTACAAAGTTTCCGGATTTAACAGTACTTACGGGAAAAGGGAATTAATTCGCAGCAAAGTAAACGAAATATGACGTTTCATATCTGTCATTTAATTATGACGTCACAAAGGAAACGCCTTAAAATTACTGTTCCGGTCCGAAAATTAAACTTACTCCGTATCCGGCTGTTTATTTTTCTAATGCGCAATTTAATTGCACAGCGCAACAGTGTCTATCTACCTTAACTAACTAAACTATTAAACGTTGAATTTTTGGAAAATATGAATGCCGAAAATTCACAAATATCGCGCTTTATATTGAATTTAAGTCCACAAATGGGTAATAAAAAACCAAATCATGCTTTAATTTATGAAACATTGATATGTTTTGATTATTTTTATTCGAATTCTACCAAAGACTATTCAATTTTTAGCAAAATATGTAGGGGGTATGGGGTGATTTTTATTGATATGTGAAGTGTTGTTACTTAAAAATGGATATGATTAAGCAATATCAGAACATTATTTGAATGCCCAGGGGCGTCAGTCTTAGGTTTGACGACAAAAATGCAGTTTAGAGACGACGTGTAGGGGAGCCTCTAAACGGATATTTTTGGCCGTCAAATCAAGATTTGTAATTATTGTAATGAAGATATATTGGACCCCGGGTATTGGACTGGCATTCATTTTATACCTACTTGAATGAATTGATACTACTCATAGATAATATGAGGCAAAAAAAAGTAAAATATTCAAAAATATGTTTTATTACCCCTTTCAGAAGTAATAGTTTGGGCATTGAAAACATGTTAAAATTATTTTTCTATGTTTTATTTTCACGAAAGAACATGAAAAGACTTAAAAATGTCAGAATTATGAAGTGAAAATGCACACAGGATTCTATAGACATTTGAACTTTGTCTTTTCTATTTCAATTGACGATTTTCATATTTACGGGATGACCGCCATTTTAGCATGTTTTTCAAAGGGACGTTACTCGCTAACACCCGACAACCTGGTTTTCGGTCTCATTAGGTATAGGAAAATCAGTAAATATTTATTTTCGAAACAGATCAGATTTTCACTTTAGTAAGTACCCAAATAATTTGAAATATTTTTTTAAAGACAATCAAGATATTACCCCCACCCTAATAATCGATGTCTTCATATTTGAACTTTACTGCTGCCCCATGTTATTATGGAACCGTAAACCAGACTGTCGGGTCAGTAGGTTACTTCCCTTTGTTGAAAACGTTATAAAAACGGAGTCAGAGTCGGGGCAAGAAATGGATATGAAAATGGTCTATTAAACATAATGTCGAGAAAAATCTTAACATTTTTGACAATAATATTTAAGGGGTTAGGGGTAAGATTTTTACATTTTTAGGACGTATTGGGTATAGAGAGGACATTCATGTGGGTTTTTGTTAAAGCTGATACCATATTGTGTGATTTTATACTATAGTGAGAGCCAATGAAAACACAACACCTAATATTTATGTTTTAGAAATCTTCTATGTCGACATAAAGAATTTTTTTTTCTAAATTATTAAGCCAAGTGTCTGCTTAACATTTTGCATCCAAAAATTTTTAGTCGACTCTTGAAAATTTGCAACAGCATCAACTTTAGATTAAGCGGTCAAAATCAAAATTTCCAAATTGTCCGAACATTTTGATCACACTGAAGAAAAATTAAAGAAAAAATGTATAATTCTTCAAATTCTGAGATCCAATTTTGTCAAGAGGTTGTTTGCAGTTGAAATCTGTCAAAAATTGCAATGTTTTGAATTTTTGGGTAAAAAATACTGATTTTTTGAGAATTTCAATTCTAAACCTCAAAAAAATTTGAAAATTTGCAGAAATGTTCCCAAAGGGTTCCAAAAGAAGCTGACAAAATTTCAGACTGATTCATCGTGGTTCACGTCTGTTAATGGGAAAACAAGCCATTTTTAGAGACAACACAGGGAATATTAAAAGCCCATATCATTCATGGATTAAATGAAAAAATGTTTTCACTGGGTTAAGCTTTGTAATGGACAATAAAGAAAACCAATCATGCGTAAATTCGCGCCAAAACCTCATTTTTGTGCATTTCGTGCCAGGTATTGCTGTTGGCGTGGTTTCAAAAATCAGTCATGCGGAAAATTGTTGTTTCTAAAGCCTGTCAAGTTTAAAGTAAATTTAAGAGATAACCATACTGTATTTTAGGATCTGAGGGGGTAAATCGTAGATTTTACTGTCGCAAACTGAGTTTTCCGGCGACGCGTTAGCGGAGCCGGAAAACGGATGTTTGCGACAGTAAAATCTTAGATTTACCCCTGAAGATCCTAAAATACAGTTTGGTTATCTCTATTCTAATGCAAATCCACAAAAAAAAACATTCAAAATCGATTTTTAAATCACAGGAAGTTTGGTATGCGTCTGCGCAATTACGTTGCTATTGGTTCAGACGGTAAATCGTGGATTTTACCCCCTCAAAATTCTGACGCTATCCAATCAAAATTAGCGTTACAAACATAAGTGCATTAGAATGAAAGTTACATTTGTTGAAAATTGTTATTTATGTGAAAAAAAATCTAAAAAATTAAGTGTTGCGTTTTCATTGGCACTCGGTATATTTTAGTATAAATGATAGGTACCAGTAAACAGTTTGAAGAAAATTGAGAGAAACACGTTTGCCAAAAACAAAATTGGCGGGTTGAAAGGGAGCATGTTAGACCATTTCTTGCAAGTTATGCTCATGTTTTATTTTGAAGCGGACTTTAAACAAGTACTAGGTGAGGTTCCTCCATGAGGTTGCAAAGGGGTTATTTCAGTCAGTGACCTACATAATCACCAAGAGGAAATACTACCTTATTAGTAAAGTACCCAAGCGACGATTTTTTTCGAATTTGGGTTAACGGAATCACACACACCTGCGTTATATATTTTTGGAAAGGGAAAACCATAGCGCATCGAAATAACAATGTCGTAGAGATCAAATTTGGTCACATTTTATTTAAAATGGGGTTAAAGGTCATTTCCTAAAATCAAGAAAAATCTCACGGAACTCAAAGTTTGCTTCATTTTACCAACAAACCCCTCACGAAATTTTCAAAAAATAATATTAATTTTTTTCAGACAGTTCATTGTTTTATTTTTTATAATGATTTGTCATTTATCTCCATTAAATAAGTTTCACGGTTACCATTTCTTTTTGAGATTTGAAATTTTAAATATTTGCACCTGAAATATATAAAGGACGCTTTCAATTATTATTGATAGTTTTTTCTAAGTTTTTGTTGAACCATTGTTTAAAGGAAACCTTGAATTAATTTTTGAAGCCTTACCTATTCAAAATTGAATAAAACCTGGACAAAATAAATCACATTTTTGTTTTGGGCATTACTTGAGTAAATTTCCAAGTAAAACACGCACTACCATAAACCTAATAAAACCAATAAAAATTTACCAAAACCCTTTTAAATCATCTACATGGATAGCAAAATCTCAATTTAAATGTAAAAACATTAACATATACATGAAAATTCAAAATTCGACCAATTTAAAAATCTCCAACAGATCCAAATAATATTCTACCTTCATATAGATAGAGATGTCGCACTTCGTACGTTTCCAGATTTATCAAGCTATAAAAATGCCACATTCATATAAAATTTTGAGATTTTTATGCAAATGTAATGCTTTTATATGTTGTTTTCTCTGCAATGGCAGACAAGACACCCATGATTTTTTGCACATATGTACAGATGATAGTTGTGTTTCCGTTTAAATTAAAATATTTCGAAAATTCAGATTAGTAATTTCGTATTCAACAAAAATGTCTTAAATTCATAATCATTTTTATTCCAATTTTAACACCGACACATTATAAGAATCAATGAATAATAAGTAACATTCTAGGTAGTAAAACAAAATTGTAGATCTGGACTTTCACAAAAATAGCTTTTCATCAGGATATCAGAGATTCTAACTAATTTCTATAGATTTAAAGATACCATATCTAAGAATCTGATACAGGGTACCCCTTGAAAATGATAGATTACAGAAATCGTGACCACGGAAACTTTCTACGACAGTGAAAAATATAAAATTTAATAACTATTCCAGCCTATAAAACAAAAATTAGTCGTGTGTAATTCCGTTAACCCAAACTCGTAAACTAAGCGTCTTTTTGGACATTGGGCACCCTACTATATCTAGCGATTCGTCATATAATTAAAATTGGATTCCATGCAGATAAAATACATCCATTTTGCATTCACAATATAACACATATAAAATATTTTCGGTTTATGTATTTCGAAAACTTTTAGCGTCATATCTGCATGTTATTATTTGTTTATAACCCTATATATATACGTTATAAAAAATCGATTTCACCATAATCCTTTATTACAGCTCTCCTATTGACAAGTAAGTGGTAATATTGTTATCAATAAAAATCAGAAATGTGTTACTTTAGATCAATCTTAATACATTTCAGTATCCAATTTTGAATAACATTTATTATTTACTAACTTATTTAGAATATTGGATAAAACTGCTCGGTCTTTCGAGGTATGTTTAATTTGTAACATCATAACACGAGCATGTAATTATATATATATATATATATATATATATATATATACGTGTCTACAGTTTTAATCTTACGATGCCATTGTAATTTACATTCTCAAAATCATCTGACAGACAGTTTCAATTTTTTGGTTGACCATAACCGGATTCGAACCTTCAACTCTTTGTACATCTTCGGAATAGCGCCTAGCATTTTAACCAGAGGTGATACCCATAGACTATCTCCAGTTCCTCAAAAGAAGAACTTTCGATAGCCTAGTGTAACCTTTCCACGTCGGTATTAATATCACATGGCTTCGATACACGATGTTTAGTGCGTTGAATATACGTACAATGCAAAGTAATGTTAAGATCTCTCAGTAGTAAAACAGGTCAATCAAGCAGATTGCATGGGTCAATTATATTGCGGTAAATATAGGAGATAATGTTACGGAATAAATGAATAGCAATGAAAAACAAAATCAAAGGCAAAAACTTAACAAAACAAAAAAGGAAAAAAAAAACTCATGGACAAGACTCTCCAACCTTTGATCACGATTTGTCATCTTACACACACGAGTCTGCTACTTTACTGCACGATATTCAAACTTCTAACTTGTGTGCACTAGTTTTTTTTCTTTTTTTGTCATTGCATTCGACTGCTTAGGTACCATTTCGTAAAATGTTACATAAAATACAAAAAAAAATATTTCTATTGGTTGAAGAGCCGACATTCTGCGTTAAATTTTGGTGTATGTCGTATGAGATATTTTCGCACTAATTAAGGTAGATAGACACTTATATTCATATCCATGAGATTTTGTTGTAAGTCGGCACAATTAAAGAACCAATCCTATTTACCCGAAATCTGTAATAAAAAGTATGGGTCACCATGCTTGTTTTTCCCAAAATTGAGATAAAAGTTTGCTCATTTTAGCCATTTTTTCACCTAAATTTACATAGAATGCACGGGGTAAATATAGAAAGGCAATTTTAAGCTCAATAGAAAAGAACTGTTTATCCATGAGAATTTGATGTATTTTTGTAAACAGATAGTTTATGATGTAATTTATTGAATACAATAGAAAAATGTATATGTCACCATGCTTTTAACGGAGATATTTTACAATGTTTTCGGATTCAGCATTATTTACGGGAAAAGGGAGTTAATTCGCGGCCAAGTTAACGAAATATGACGTTTCACATCTGTCATCCAATTATGACGTCACAAAGAAAGAGCCGTCAAATTACTGGTCCGGCCCGAAAATCAAACCTATCCCGTATCCGACTCTTTATTTTTCTAATGCGCGATTAAATTGCGCAGCGCAACAGTGTCTATCTACCTTAAGTTCCTACACCAATGAAAACGTAAAATATTTATTATTTATTTTGCATGTTATGGATTGTCATTTAAATCCTTCATAGAAATCTAAGCTCATCTTTCATGTAACAAATTATCATTTTTATTGTTTTATAAGGAAACACTAACATTTTTCCTTGATAATACTTACGTTCAGCTCCAAAAAAAAAAGTATCGAAAATTGAGCTTTTTGTAAATTTCTAATGCAAAATAAGACCTTTCATTAGCAATTGCAGTTGAGCTATCGGACACTACCGCGATAGTAGGGGACGTTTGGCGTGCCCCCCCCCCCCCCAACCCCCCTCCGGTTTTACGCACTTTATCCTTTGAAATGCCAGAACCAAGTCAGGATCATTACAAGCGACTATTTATCTGGTGGTGTCCACGTGATTTATATTTTTGTCTCATGGACTTCGGCTCTTGGCAAGTTTGTTTAAGAAATAATTCACGGGAGCGTGAATACATGTTGATTTTACCACGGGTTGGCAATTTATGGCAAATATTTTACCCCGAGCGTATGCGAGTGGTAAAATATAGGCATGAAGGGCCAACCCGTGGTAAAATCAACATATATTCACGCTCCCGTGAATTATTTCAATTCTAATATGACACTTACAGGGTAAAGAAATCGTCTATGTATTCATAGGTGAAACAGCCATTTTACCCCGTAAAGTATGACGTTTTGTTCTATGACACTGCAAAAACTGTCGTCAAACTGTCTATAACGTTATCAAAAGTACCGTCGATTGTCATGACAATACCTACGAATATATGCGGATTTTACCACGGTTATGGACACAAGGCGATTAAAGGACGTCATATTAGAATCGGTAATTTTGATTTCTACACCAATTCTTTCAAGTATAACCTAATAAAACCTGTAGTTTAACTCCAATCTGCACTTGTATATGTTCCTCATTTAAACTCCTGTAAATAATGCCCATGATTGGCCTTTACAGGTCTAGCTGAACTTTCCCTGTTTTTTTTTATTCTCTTTATAGCCAGTTTATAATTGTTTGGATTATCAACCTGAAAATTGTCTGTGCTGAAACAGCATTTGATATTTTACTTATCTATTTATTTTTTATATAAAAAATCTTGATTTCTACTACTTCAAAGCTTTCTGTTCTTTTTAGATAATTGTAAAAAGTATGTTTTTGGAAATGTACACATTTTTCGTATTTCTTGAATCATTCCATCTTGCTTTGAAGACCCGTGTCTGATAAAAGTTTCTCCTGAATTTTAGCTACCCCTCAGCCTATCTCAGTAGACTTAAGGTCACTGCATTTAAGTAAAGTTGTGGTTGCAATAAAAAATTTCAGCTTTCCATGTCAAGTATTTAAGACTTGCTAATTTCATAGGTTCAAAGAGTGGCTTCTTTAACATATCTAATACCATTGGTAAGTTGAATGCAGGCAGAGGTTTACGTACAAGGGGGGTATACAGTTGTATATACCTTTCAATAGTATTATCATACATGGATTTTGACCCACTTGCGTATAACCAATGGAAACTAAAACTGATGACTTTAACCGATATCCAGCTTTTGTTCTATATTTTAAGCCTTTATTAAATAAATCAGTCAGAAAATTTATGCAAGCCTCTAAAGAAGCATAATACGGATCAATTTCTCGTTCAGCACACCACCTATGGAATTTTCGGAACTTGCTTCTATAATCTTTTTTGTGTTCAAGATCTCGATGATTGCGATAGCTGCTTTGTAGTGTTTTCTGAAAAGTCTTTTGATTTGAATTTTTTTCCAAAGCTGCGATGCAGTCAGTGTGAACGCGATTAAGATTAACTATTTTAATATTCCCTTGAATCAAAGGGTTTTTCAGAATTATTGATTTCATTTGGGTTTGAGATAAGGGGTTGTTACAGCCTTGGGTACTTAGGTTACAAAATGGTTCTATCAGCATTAG
Source organism: Modiolus philippinarum (assembly GCA_002080025.1). Classification (NCBI taxonomy): domain Eukaryota; kingdom Metazoa; phylum Mollusca; class Bivalvia; order Mytilida; family Modiolidae; genus Modiolus; species Modiolus philippinarum. Next base: position 33,913 of record MJUU01001820.1, read on the forward strand.
TTCGCTTTGTTACTCTGCATATGTTGTTGTACTTTTGGGATTAGAGACAAATGTGAGTAAGCATACGCATATACTAGTATGTTGTGCCAAGGAATTGTCAATGCATTTACTGAAAAAAGCTTTAAGGCCTTTTGTCCAACTTGGGTTTTCTTGTTCTGTGCAGATGAAAAAGGTCGATCAGGGGTTCCTCACAAAGATTGAATATTTGAATAGTTATTTTTTGATTTAATGTCCACTCTTTCGATTTTACTCTAAATTGACTCAAGTGATCTGGCAGAACATTATTTGAATCTACAATATGAGCCCCTACTAACTGTTTTCTATGACCAGAATTGATTTTCTTCCTCCCTGTTTTTCTATATACTGTATAGACCATATCCGATATCTGGTATTCAGATTCACCAGTTGTTGTTTGTCCGCCCTACGTCACAAACGTGTCCGCCCCATGTGACCAACTTCCTGACGTTTTAGGCTCTATGACGTGACGTTTTTTTATACTGTGACGTATTGAAAAGTAGTCTGGTAATTCCAAATACCCTAGGTCGGATATGGTCTATTGTGTTTGTGTAACCGAAATAGAACCGAATTGTTTTTTTTTAACAGAACGGGAAAGTGTTTTATCTTCAAAACTACTGCTTCTTGTTCGTAATTGTTTATTTATAGCTTCTTCATCTTGTTGGACAAATGTCCTTGAACAGTCTGACTGTCCATGTGACCTCCCCAACCCATCAGACTCGCATCTTTGGTAATTGTTACAGTTGTTTAAATGGGTGAGAGATTGACCCTTCATATAGTGTACATAACCATCAACTGGTTATGCTTTCGAGACTCATCTTGAACGAGCTCCATTGTTGTAACAATGTATTTGGAATGGTCTCATTAACAGTCGACTGTTTGGGATCAGTAGTACACAAGATACCATAATCCCTAGAATCTTGTTATATTGGTTTGCTTTATTCTTCCTTTTGAGGATATCTGATAAATTTGTTCCAGTTTCAGTATTCATTTTTCAGAGGGAAAAGCTTTCCAATGATCGAATCTGAACCTCCTCCCCTCAGTATGTTACTTTTGAATTGGTATTGAATTGTCTTTGTTCACTATTAACCTAAGAAGGAGGGGATAAAGAATAACTTTTTCGATTTCGTATGAAGTCGCTTCCTAACTGATTGACTGCTAACCAGTCATGTGGATATGTTGTCATTCTCACATTTATCTCTCTTAAATTGCATGCTATGAGCTATGACTAGAATTATTCTGATAAACACACTTGGGGTACTGGTCAGTCATAAGCACAGCGTAAAGTGGTATACATTTTGCTAGAAATGAAACATTAATCTGTTAATTATGCGACCTTTAAATCGTGTGTTTTCCCTCTTTTTGAATAGATTGGAAACTTCTGAAATTGAGTCCATTTTGAAATGTTGCCTCCACAGAAATTTATTTAGGGGACGAAGACTGATTACTGGTCTTAAATCTCCAGTCTTTTGGTACCAGAAAAAGTCTACTATAAAAATCGCATTGATCTAGCTTTAAGGTACTATTTTCACAGCGCTTTTTTCTGAAAGACTGTTTATTTCTGGTTTTTGTAATACCTTTGTTTCATTTACTTTGATTTGTTTTCTTTCCAAAGATGGTGTTTTTTCTATTTTTCATTTTTTTTTCATTTATTTATTTGTTGTTTTTTTTTTGGATAATTTGTACCCTTCTCGAGTTATTGACAAAATACATTTGTCTTTTGATATTTGTTACCATTCTTGAAGAAAGTGAATCAATCTTCCCATTCACAGGAATAATCGGATGCAACATTAAAATTCTTAACGAGTCATTGTTTCTTTCTTCCTATGTAGGTGGTCTTCTCAGCTCTGCTGTGAAAGCATTTCCGTTGTGCTAACACCATATCGGACTGCTTGTTTTTGCTGCTGTTGTTGGTTTTCTGTATCCTTGGGATATGGAAAGAAATGATAGGCTGATGAATTTCATTATTCCCCCGACTAAAGATTTCTTGACAAATGCATGACTGAGTAGTTTCTGATTTTGTTTCAAACTTCCTTTTTCTTACTTTATTGTCAAAGTTTGGCAATAAATCATCTAGAGTATTCTTTTCCTCCTTTTAAGGTTAAAGTGTCGGCTCTTATTACTCTCTAAATACCATTACAACAGTTTGGAATATGGTTGCGTTCCAACATGACGTATTCCAACCGATTGTTTTGTGATTCATCTAATTCTATTCCTTGTTTTCTATCTAACTTCTATCTGACTTCATTATAATTATCCCGGCATCACTGCCAAAAAACTCAAATAGACATTTCTTTGTCTCATCAGTGATAAAACAATTGGCATCAATTTACTGAAGTCATCTTCATCAAAATATAGAACCTCTTTTCTGCTAACATACAATGAAATTGTCTCTTCAATTTCACTTTGTTCAGAATCTGAGTGACGAACTATTACATGTCTTTGTGACTCTTCATTTGTTGAAAAAACGTCTTTATGACTGATTTTCTGCTTGTAAAGATTAACTTTGTCTTATCTTATCTCGACGCTTTTCGGGTTAAAAAAAATCTTATTTGGCGTTCATAAATTTGTTAACGTTATAAAAGTTATCATTCCACATTTACTTTAGAAATTCATAAGTAGAATACTTCTTTATCTCGATAATGTATGAACATATAAAATAAAACTATCTTAACTCTCCCAACAAGGTCAAATATTTTTCAGTTTTCATAACTAGGAAGTTGTAATCAGGAAAAAAAGAGGAGTCTCAAAGTTAACAAGGCAAGCCACGATCTGCGCTTTATTTGCCAATTTTTCTTTCGTTAATTGAAATTATTAATTTAAATTTTCTAACCTATACATTGGAATATGGGGGCTAAGAGGGCAGAAGTCACATGACCATCGCGATTAACTTAAAAGTTTTTTTTCAAGAAGTTCCGATGTGGCCGTATAATGTTGTTGTTTTTAATACGGGGTGATAGTAGAGTTGATAATCTCTATAATTATATGTCTCTGGTGCAAATAATTGTACATGTATATTTAATTCGAACTGAGCTTTAAACTACTGATGTGTGTGGTTATACGTTAAAGTTTATAAGGGATTGCTGTACCCTATAGATAAGTTTTAACAGCAATAGTTGTGCAATAAAGAATGTTGTTATGTAAAGAAAAATCTTCTTTCACCAGATTTATAAGGCTCAACTGACCCATGGGACGATAATGAGACTAGACATGTCCGTATATTCTGCTTCTATGTGTTAAGTTGCCAGCGCTATTTCGCCGTCACTTATCAGTAAGCTGTGGTTCGTCCACAAATAACAATTTTCCTTCACGGAGAAGAGTCGAGAACACGTCCGGAGTCCTTGTCGCCAAGAAAAAAAAATGAAATGATG
>MJUU01001821.1:0-11703 GCA_002080025.1 Modiolus philippinarum
TTTTTCCTTTTCTTTCTGTTTGGCATTGCATATTACTTCAAAATTATAATTGCTATAGCAGGAGGCATACATTACATCCATCATCACCAAATCATAGAAAGCATACTGGTGTTTACGATCCACTAATAACTCAAAATCTCCTTTCGAAATTCAGTCGGCTCGTACCTGTCCGCCATCTTAACCTTATTAAGAATTCATAGAAGTAGATCAGGCATGAAAATTAAGCATAGCTACTGGTGTCCCGAAGGAATAGAGGAGCTACGACCAACAAGCGCTTGCTTCATTTCTGTGTAGATAATTATAAAATATGCATCCTTGTTATCAAGGTAAAACTGGATATTTAGAATGCGACCCAAAAATTACCAGTTGCGACAATTCTTCTAAGAACTCTGTACAAGCCTTTCGGAAAGGGGAGTAATAACAACTCAAAGCCACCATAAGATCTTCAATGAACGGTTAGAAAACACCACACCCAACGGCAGGTCGGAGTCGGCCCCTGAACAAAGAGCAATCAAGTCCCGCGAAATAAACATCATCCTAGACTCCTATAGACATAAAGTAATCTAACTAGAAAAAGAACAAGACACACAAAGGCTAAATAAATTCCTGACTTAGGACAGGCGCAAACCTGCTGCGGCGGGGTTAAACTAGTTTTATTGGATCCAAGCCTTCCCCCTACAGCCAATGTCATAAATCAAAAAACAATCATAACAACAGTAAAATTCAGTTGGCAACAGGACTGAGTCAATTGTGAAAAATGAAACTGAAAGAACTAAATATACGGACAAAAACATGAAATCACAAGCTGCCTCAGTTTGAATAAGCGTGCAAGAGCGTACTCAATTGCAGCAATGCTTAACTAGAGTTTTATACTCGTGTGTAATGTCATGGATGATCTAGACAAGTACACTTCCTTGAATATCGGTAAGTAACATTAGATAGAGCTTTAAAGCAAAATCTGAAGACTTTTTCAATTTTCATCAACTGACAACGTGAAAAAAGAAAAAATCTGTGCATATTGCATGTAAATTTATAAACTTTTTACTCAACTAGATCAAGTTACCATTCGAAGAAAAGACATAACTGTTTCCTATATCCTACCATTTTGTCACTTTTACATTTCGGTCTTAAATATAATTCTATTAATGAATTGAACGATGCATTCAGACCTTCAGGGGCGGTTTACCTAAGAATGAAAACGGTTGAAATCAGGATAAAGTCCCAAAGGGTGGTTTGTGCTGCCCACGACTCACCACTTTCAAAAAACTTAAACTGATTCCACGTGCGAGAGATGTATACTCTCTATTTTTCAATTATGGTGTATTGTTCTTGAGAGAATTTTCTCCAATGGATATACTATCATACTTTCATATTTTGATATTTTATTTTTTTTTTGGGGGGGGGGGGGGGGGTGNGGGGGGTGTAATTTTCGAATGTTATGATGACCGCCTGTTTGTGGTGCCCACGTCTCACAACTTTATAATGGCAGGTTCTCTTACAGTCGACTTAATGTATGCCGTATGTTTGTCTAACACTAGCTTTGTGACACTGGTGATTTTTTTCAGGCAACGGATGAATGTAAGTGTGAAAGATCTTTGTCAGTTGATTTTATGGCAATGAATTCCGCTCAAACCGATGCTAGGGGCTATCTTGAACTTACTATGAAGTATGAGCTAAGCCCATTGTTGAAGGCCTCATGGTGACTTCAAGATAAAAGACTTCAATAAAAGTATTTGTAGTATTTTTTTCCCATTTTCTTTCATTGTTTATTTCTATTCCCGAGTCTTTAACATTGTTTATTTCTATTCCCAAGTCTTTAACATTGTTTATTTCTATTCCCGAGTCTTTAACATTGTTTATTTCTATTCCCAAGTCTTTAACATTGTTTATTTCTATTCCCAAGTCTTTAACATTGATGAATAATCTTGAAAACACTAAACATCATCAACCTTTCTCAGAGCACTTTGCCAGTTTAATTGATGTTTGTTGACAATCCCGCACCCATGGCCAAGAAAGACATGGATGTAGCGTTGCTCGACAATTAGCAAAGAATTCCGTTTAAACCGGTGCTAGGGGCCGTCTTGAACTTACTATGAGGTATGAGCAAAGCTCATTGTTGAAGGCCTCATGGTGACTTCAAGATGAAGAACAACAATAAAAGCGTTGTTCCTTTGCTTGTTTTTTTACCATGTATTTGTAGAGACTTTGTCTCATGTGCATTTACTCCATATCATTTTATTCACCATTCAAGATAATATGAATTGAATGATGCATAGCTATAATTGAAGACGCTACCTCTTTAGGATTTTGAAAATTCTTGAGATCTCCTCGAAATCAACATGTGTTTTATTACTTATTATAGAAAGTATTGAATGGTCCCAGTTACAACAATATTATATTATCTTGAAAAGGCTTGAAATTCCAACATCTTCAAATACTAATTTAAAAAAAAACTGATGACAAAATGAAATGAATGATATATACAGAAAATTCACATTGTTGATTCCCAACTCGTACCATTAAAGGCTTTATAATTATAAAGAAAACGGTGGAGATATATATTCTTTTAACGAATTCTTGTATTCTTAAGATAAATTGCATGGTGCATATTTGAAGTCCCGATAGTTTTTTTCCCATCCAACATTTTTTATTTAAGAATGATTAATAATATCATAAGTCTATTGTAATTGCTTTAAATGTAATACAATTTGTATGTATCTTGTTCTTATTCTTGAAATCCCTCCAACCAAGATATATAGAACTAGACATACAACAACTATACATATATCAAGTTTTAAACAAATGGAGTTTTCAGTATCAAAACTGAGAACAGGAAAAAATGCCTCGAAGTATGGACAGGCGTGTCTTGCGCTGATGGCGCAGTTGGTATTATTTTCTTGTCCTAATTTTGCAAGAGAACTTTCTGTGTAACAAAGATAAATATATTTTAAGAGAACTAGGGTAGAAAATACACAAAAGTTTTACAATATAAATGCACTACAAGTACTTAAATAGTGTACCTGTCATAGTGCAAAAATCGAACTTATTCTTATAATTTTGAATATTTTTCATATTTCCATATTTAATTATTTTATTCAAAAATTGCCTTTATTCGTTTTGATAAAACCGTTAATTTAAGTTATACTAATTGTAATTTTATTTAATTAACACTACGTCATAAGTGACAAGTGGCAGAGTAACATTGCAAATGACATTAGCTCAAAATCATACCTACGTATATAATCAGGACAATTTGCTAGCTTCGGGAGTTCGGAAATCCGACATACAGAATACGGACCCCGTATTCCTAAAATTGGACATTTGATATTTTTGTGAAATTTGATTATTTTGTTTATTGTTATACTGTTGATGTTATACTGGATCAATTACAAAATTTCAAAGAATTATTTGTGTATTGCTTTCGCAACAGACTTTTCTACCGCTAGTTCCCCTCGTGTTGAAATTTTCAATACGAAAATTGGTGCTAGAACCCGGAGCATTCTGTGGATTTTGTAACATCTGTCTGCAGTTTGCGTTGCAAAGTTCCCGTACGTTAATTGTTAAGCATGTATCCTGAATATCAGAGGTGGAACAGAGTGAACATTCTGGAGACTCAGAGATGGAATACCGTTCACCGTAGAAGAATCTTCAAAGAATGTACTAGATGCGGAAAACCCAGTACTGTCTATCATTATTGCTTTGCAGTCAAAAGTAAGTGTTTTAAATGTGGACATTTTGGACATTATGCAAAACTGTGTTTTACCAGACTACCAAATCAAAACGCTAAATCTGAAAAACGTAAAATGAAAGATTCTAGAAGAATGGAAGAATACAACAAAGCCAAAAGTGTTATGACAATTTTTCCTTATTCTGAACTTAGTGATAATGATTTTAATGACACCATGAAATCCATGGACAACACTCTAAGAACTGAACTCAAGGAAGTTAAGAAGCAAAATAAACAGTGGGAAAAGGCTAACTTTAAATTAGGCAAAGCTTTGTGTGTTGCCGATGCACGAGTAGAAAATTTTGAGCGTGAACTCCGCCAACTTAAAGAGGAAAATCGAAAATTGCGTAGTCCGCATAGAGATTTGATAAAGTGCCATGATGAAGAGATGAATAAGTTAAAAACGGAAATCCGTCAGTTAAGAACATTTTCTGTCGAGAAAATGAGACAAATAAATAATCTACAAATGGACATCAACTATCTAAGCGGTCAAATTCAATTCAAGGACAATTCAAAATTAAGGTTAACGAATACAAAGAACAACTGGAAGAAGAACAGAAAGACACACTGATTTGGAAAAGTAGGTTCGAGACACTTTCTCAAAACAACAACGTCAAACCAAAGAAGAAAGAAAAGAAAAAGTAAACAATAATTTAACAGACTCTGGGTCAGAGTCTACCTGGAGCATGGAGGAATTGTCATAGTGCAAAAATCGAACTTATTCTTATAATTTTGAATATTTTTCATATTTCCATATTTAATTATTTTATTCAAAAATTGCCTTTATTCGTTTTGATAAAACCGTTAATTTAAGTTATACTAATTGTAATTTTATTTAATTAACACTACGTCATAAGTGACAAGTGGCAGAGTAACATTGCAAATGACATTAGCTCAAAATCATACCTACGTATATAATCAGGACAATTTGCTAGCTTCGGGAGTTCGGAAATCCGACATACAGAATACGGACCCCGTATTCCTAAAATTGGACATTTGATATTTTTGTGAAATTTGATTATTTTGTTTATTGTTATACTGTTGATGTTATACTGGATCAATTACAAAATTTCAAAGAATTATTTGTGTATTGCTTTCGCAACAGACTTTTCTACCGCTAGTTCCCCTCGTGTTGAAATTTTCAATACGAAATACCTAAAATAGTTATTTAAATGGGGATCAGGACAATTGAATCGGATGCACATTGTCTACTATGGTATCCAACGTAAACAAACGTATACCCGGAAGATCTTTAGTAGTAGACATAATACGGAGAACCTGTGATCAAATGGCAGAAAAATAACAGAAATAAGCTAGGATGACTGTAGCAAGCACCTTGTCAACAGGAGTTGATAATTTCTTTGAATGTCCGATAAGTGTCCGAATAGCGTTCTTTATGATTCCAATCGCAATTATTTTCCAAACTTGTGGAATAGGTACTGGATCTTGGTCAAACTCGGGCAATTCAAATCAAGGGCTATGGAAATATTGTTATGATTCTGGTGATTATTCATGCTGCCAAAGTGTCGCTGACAAAACTGGTAATACACCAGGTATGTGTACTCTTTAAAACTGGTGTTACATCAGGTATATGTACTATGGTGAATAAGGAATACGCCAGATATGTGTACTCTTATTAACTGGTGATACATCAGGTATGTGAACTCTTATTGATTGGTGATACACCAGGTATATGTACTTCTATTGATTTATATTACACCATATATGTGTACTCGTATTATCTGGTGATACACCTATTATCTGGTGATATACCAAGTATATGTACTTTTAATTATGGTGATGGTCTAGGTATGGTATGTATTCTTTATGAACTAGTGATACCCCTGGAATGTGTGCTCTTATTAACTGTTGATACACCAAGTATCAACATGCGTACTTTTATTTACTGGTGATATACCAAGTATGTGTACTTTTGTTTACTGGTGATATACCAAGTATGTGTACTTTTATTTACTTGTGATACACCAGGTAAGTGAACTCTTATTAAATGGTGATACACCAGGTAAGTGAACTCTTATTAAATGGTGATACACCAGGTAAGTGTTATCTTATTAATTAGTGATACACCAGGTTAGTGTACTCCTATTAGCTGGTGATACACCAGGTTAGTGTACTCCTATTAACTGGTGATACACCAGTTTAGTGTACTCTTGTTTACTGATGATACATCAAGTATGTGTTCTTTTTTTACTGGTGATACTCTATGTATGGAATGTATTCTTTGATAAACTGGTGATTCTCCAGGTATGTGTACTTTTATTTACTGGTGACATATCAAGTATGTGAACTCTTATTAACTGGTGATACAGCAGTTAAGTGTTTTCTTATTATCTGGTGATACACCAGGTTTATGTACTCCTATTACCTGATGATACACCAAGTATGTGTACTTTATTAAGTTGGGTGATATATCATGTATGTGTACTCGTGATTACTGTTTCAGTTTTATTTTGCGAATTAACCTGCACGATAAGGGGTTTGTTTGTAAGAAAGCAACTCGAAATAAATATCTTGAGCTTTTAATGAAACAGGGAATTTGAAATCGGCCTATAATATATTTCTGTTTTTTTTCTTTTGTTGATAATATCACTTACCCACAGAAAGTCATGACGTCAGCGACTGATCAAAGACTCTTTATGCTTTAGACAAAAAATAAGTTCTTAGCTATCTGATGTATCTGTGGTGCCTACATAAAATAAATTAAGACCAACAAAATTTCGGGATATAATAACAAAAACACAGAAAGTCCAATCTGATTTTTAACAGGCATTCTCCTCAACAATCTATAGGTAGAGTTGTAAAATGAAAAAGTACATAGAATAGAACATAGAATCATTTATTAGGGCTCGTAGAATTGAGTTCGGGGTCACAAGGCCGGTGGGCTAATTATCCTTTTACCTTTTGAACAAAGAATCTTCTATTAAATCTAGTAAAATGGAGTTCGGGGTAATAAAAGGTATCTTGCTCTCGCATCTGAACTAGAGAATCAAATAGTCTCTGCAGACTGTTCTCAATACTTTAAAACTTTTGATGATCGCTGTATCGGTCACATGGACCATGGCCGACATAAAGAGATGAATTGCATTTCAATTAGGGTCCAGAGTTTAAACTATGTTCCCTGCTGAGTCCACCCTGGAGACGGTCTTTGAATAAGTTTTTCCCATACAGTCCAACGTTAACACTATGTTCTGCGCTTGCGGCCATCTTGGATGAGGCACGGACCTGTCGAATATCTTTTTTGGAAGGGACCATCTAAAGACCACTGTGACCAAGTTTGGTTCTAATTGGACTGGTAGTTTCTGAGAAGAAGACCTTTGAATGTTTTTTTTTCCATAGGGTCCACTGTTAAAACTATTTTCCCCACTGGCGGCCAACTTGGATGAGGTACGGACCTTTCGGATATTTTGTTTTGGAAGGGACCATCTAAAGACCATTGTGTCTATGTTTGGTTCTAAAAGGACTAGAAGTTTCTGATAAGAAGATATTTGAATGCGTTTTCCCATAGGGTCCAATGTTAAAACTATGTTCCCCGCTGGCTGGATGAGGTACAGACCTGCGGGATACAATTTTTAAAGGGGACCACCCAAGGACTATTGTGACCAAATTTGGTTCCAGTTGGCCCAGTGGTTTCAGAGAAGACGATCTTTGAATGAAAAGTTTACGACGGACGACGGACGCCAAGTGATGGCAAAAGCTCATCCTGGCATAGCCAGGTGAGCCAAAAATAACAATTTGTCCACTTCCGGTATCGTTTTTTTTTTGCATTTACCAGTTCTATACAGAGCTATGGAGAAACTGCTTCAAAATAATTGGAGTTACGACGCTTTGACCACTATTTAAGATAAACTACGACGAAAATTCGAGAAAACTGCAAAAACACGTACAAGTTAAAATTGTCGTTCACCTACGTGCATTCATGAATCTATTTGAAACTTTGCAGTTAAAAAGTATATGTTGTCACTTAACGTGCGTCTTCATGCACCATGTCATCATTATGTATTTGTGCAATAAAAATTGATAAATCATCAAACTTTGCTTACAAAATACCTGCAAGTCTTGATAGCGGCTGTTTAACATTTCAGTTATCAATAGCACCAGGGACCGGACGATCAATAAAATAATCGAATATTTAGAAATGTAAAATAGACAAAAAAATGATATAAAACTCACTAATGTCTCAAATCGTACAAACAGTTCAGCTGAAATCGATTTTTTGCTCTTTAATCGCAGAACGGAGAAACTCACAATCTTTTAATCCTTTATATTCTTTTATAATTTGTTTGTCTAGGTTGGCTAATAGGGACACAGGTGATCCAATGCATTGCTGTTGTAATGGCGGTAGTTACTATGGTAGCCATTATTCTATACACCTGCGTCTCGAAGACACTAAAAAATCTCAAAGTGAATATATTTACCATAGTCTGCTGTTCTATTACAGGTAAATATTCGTGTAATGTAATCGCTACTTTGACCAAAGTACTCTTTAATTCTAATTAATAACATTTTTTACAACAAAATATACCGACATTACTGTAAATTAAGTTTCGACAAAAGGAAATTTCGATGATTTATGTCTCTTTATAACAGATTAAATCAAAACATTCGAAAAAAGTCATAGACAAACATATGTGTAAACGCTAATAGAGAACAATATGTGAAATAAAGCTAGCTACATGTATGTAGGCAGATACTCCCTAAAATATGATAACGTTAATAAATAATGAACCATGAACCTACGGGATACACAGGAGATACAGAATTACATGTAGTTAGACCATACCGAAAAGTACCCGAAAGTCCATAAAACTGTTCAGCTTCTGACAACGTAAACCTCCATATAAACCAATAAAACCATCACGAAGTTAAGTTATATATACACAACTAATTCCGCAAACAGAACAAATTGTTGTCCAAATTGTCAACGACTTTTTAGCGAAACAATAGATGATTTGCCAATTAATCATGGTCCGTGCAAGTTCTTGTCAAATTTTGTGTTTCTTTTTCATACCTCTAAAAGGAAACAACTTCTACACCGGACAAACAAAGAAATAAACATGTGCATTTGTTTAAATGTATGATCTTTGTGTCTAGCTAATGCGGACAACGTATTTCTTACACAATAATTATCATATTCTGCAGTGAGTTAATATATAATATTTTAAATTTGAATACGTTCTAAGTCACGGAAAAGACATGTCAGGTTAGTGCAGTTGATTATTTTTTTACTCTAATCAAGTAGAGCTTTCTAGGATTGTAAGTGCTTTTTGGATTTAGGTTTTGAATTTCGTTACTGACTAAACGTCTACTTAAGATTCAACTTTCATAGTTTCTAATTGAAAATGCTTTTTTGGTTGCTCTTCACAAGCAGAATACCAGTTTGTCCTCGTGAGTTTTTCGAAAAAGTTTCTTCCCATTTGGGTTTTGCTAAAATCATTCCGCTGATTACAGAACTTGCAAATGGTCTATTGAACGCCGCTTAACTTTGAACTGCTCTGCAACAGAAAACATTCGTGATAAATTCTGGAGTTCGATATTAGACAGTTTTGGTGTCCAGGTATATGTGTACTTTGATAACATTTTAAGCATTTTGTATTCTTAATGGACAAGTAGGAGATCTTGTTGAAAATTGCCCAGCTATGGAGGACTGTGATCTTCATGATTTTGTAAATATGTGTGCCAAACTTTTGCGAGATTTTTTGTAAGAAAATTGAATAAAGTAACCATGGGAAAAAAATGATAGGCTGTCGATGTTATTTTTGAGATAGAAGTGTTCAAAAATGGCGGAAAACTGAAATCTTCTGAATTTTCCATAGGTATTATGTACGCAATATTTTTCCATTAATGAATGTGACAAAATAATTCTAGATGAATTAAAATTTTGTTAGAATGTTCTTAAAGATGAATATCACAAAATTATGAGAAAAATAGGGGGTCACAGGGTAAAAAATATTAAGATATTAAATGGATAAATCCAGAGCATTCCGAAAATCTGATAGAAATATGAGGCAGTTCGATCCACAAAAATAGTGACTATTGTTCAACTATAGCAAGATCGAACTCACTTTTGTACCGGAAGAGTTATGTTATGGTTAACTGCGCATGTGTAATAGTCCACTCGACTGTTGTCGAACTATAGTTAAAGTGTGACGTCATAAACTTATCTTTCGACGGATTTCATTGGTCAATCCGTATTCTGATCCCGATTTCCCTTGTGTGAACCAAAATTGACAAAACTATAGTTATAGCTCGAACTGCCTCTATATTTACATGACCAGCGAACATCCTTTAAGAAATATTATAATCTTACCGGAAATCAGAATCGGAAGTATAATCCAAACACATGCAATTTTATAGACTGTACAAAGTCACCACTCTTTTCAATAATAAAAGTTTTTGGTTTGCAGTTATAAACACTTATTTTTTAAAATACTTTTCAGCTTTTGCATTGATGGTAAGCATAAGTGTCTATGGGGATAACTACCGGAAGGCAAACTGGTTACAAGGCCACCATTTATCTGGTTCTTTTGCCGTCGCTATGATTGCCTTCTTTCTCTACACAGTAACAGCTGTGATTTTAATCGTAACAGAATGTCATAGTAAGTACTTTACAAATTATCAAACTTCATTATCATAGTTCTGAAATATAAATACACTGAGAGGTTTTCATGATATAAAAGGCGAATATCGCTACTTAAAAATGGTACAGGTTTTACTTACTCAAAAATTTTAGTATTTTAAAAAGGAAATGGTGGTGATCAGTTCTGAAATGATACTTATATAAAATGTGTATTTATGGTTTGTTGAAACAATTTGTTGAAAATGAACTTTTCAAAAGAGTTGATCGAAAACATTTCTTAATAGAAAGCTTATAAACAATAAAAGAAGTAGTATCCTTATTACCTAGAAAAAAACAGGGGAGAAATGTATTAATAATAAAATTTCATGAATGAATATTAAAGTGATGAAACAGTATTTATTTATCAAAATGAATAAGTTACCGAACTGTTGGAAGTAAAAAAATGCTTCTTTCGGAAACAAGAACGTTTACATTTAATTTGGCAATCGACTTATATAAAGAACTTTTTATTGATCGTATCAGATGGATTTTTTTAAGTCTTGATTAATAAGGCGGTCACTGAGATAACTATTGAGAAAGCCTAATTAATTTATGCTAGTTCTCGCGTAACTCATAACTCGAAACATACACCCCGTAAGTAGGAGAAGCTAGAATATTACTGTCAATGTTAGGAATTGATAACTTTGAAAAACAATGCCCAGTTATGTGGGAGGTAATGATTCAGATTCATTTTCCAGGTCGCCAATCAAATACTTCTGTTGAACCAGTGACAACACCCAGAACAAATAACGCTCAGATGCCCATTGAAACAGGAAACCAAGGACAAAACACGATTCAAAGGCGCACACAGCCTAGAACTCAAAATGTAGCTCAGGTACACGTGCAACCTTCAGCTCCACCTATGCCTGTTAACCAACCAAGGCACCCTACACAGAACCAAGCTGCTGACGAATGTATTGTTTGTATGGATCAGCCAAAAGAGGTTATCTTTCTTGACTGTGGACATATTGCATGTTGTGAAAATTGTGCTAGTGTTATAATGACAGGTGAAAGAAAATGTCCGACGTGCAGACAGCATATAAGAGAGACAAGACGATATTTTAACGCATGAAGTATCATAGAGTCTAATAATGAATTCTGAAACTGCTAGTGTGAATTAAAAATGTTGAAGCAGACGTTTAAAAAAATTACCCAATAAGATTATACAAACCATTAATCACACACATATTAAGCAAAAACAACAACACAGTACATGTATATCAAAATATAAAATAGATCAGGAGCTGATAAATCTCCCAAGTCTCAAAGTGACCTCAGTATGCGACAAGAGCGAAATAAAATACACACACATATATATATATATATATATATATATATA
>MJUU01001821.1:19275-38212 GCA_002080025.1 Modiolus philippinarum
CCCTGACAATATTATGGCTTTGACATTTAACACAATCTGGGCACACAGAAGCTATAGTTAGTCGTCATATAAGCGGGAGGTTGATGCATCAATAAACCTGGTTTAACCCACCATTTTATTTATAAAATGCCCGTTCCAAGTCGGGAATATGACGGCTTGCCAAAAATGTTCTGTGTCGGATTGTGTTCCCCTGATTCAGTCGAATGTTATACTGATTTTCCTTACTGGTCTTTTCCTTTGATCGATTCTGATTTTGTTGTCACTTTTATTTATTACTCATCATAATGTAAATTGAATGTTGCATACTGGAATTCTTCCCCACTCCCTTAAACTTTACCCTTTAAAGAACTGTAAAATACCTTAAAGACAGTTGAAAGCCCTACCCCTAAACCATATATAATCTTATTGCCTAAGACATGATGAATTGGCTGCCACTACGGGGCCTCCCACTCCCTGCTTTTTAAAACAATTTATTAACTATTTTAAAAACAGATGAGATCCTGTCCTAAACCATAAATTACCTACCGCTAGCTCCTCTTAGTACCGATACCAAGCCCACGGCCAGCTATCCCGAGTTCCTATCGTTGTCTATGTTTGTCTTTTGTCATTTTATTGTTTTTCTTGTGCAGTTCCTTGATAGATTATGGCATGTGATTGCAATTTTCGACCATTGAAGGTCTTTCCTGTTATCTTTTCTACATTAATTCTCTTATTACTCATGATAAAGTAAATTGAATGATGCATACTAAAATTTCAAAGGATAAGTTCCCCATTCCCCGACACCCCAATTTTTTGTTAGAATTATAAAATATGTTGATAACAGTTGAGATCCCCACCCATAAACCATATATTCTCTTATTACTCATGATTAGTTGAATTGAGTGCTGCATACCAGAATTTCCTAGGATAGGCCCCGTTCATCCAAAATTTTTAAGAATTATAGAATATCTTGATTTTTATCATATAAGTATTATTACTTATGTACCCACTGAGACTTCCACCCCCTGCATTTTGAACATTTGAGTAATTATCTTGAAAACAGCTGAGATGTTCCCCAACCCTTTTCACCCCACAATTTTTTAGAATTATAAAATATTTTGAATACAGTTGAGATCCACACCCTAAAGATAAATAGTATTATTACTTATGATATGATGCATGCCAGTAGTCCCCAGGCGATACTTTTCCCCAACTATTTTGCATTATAAAATATTTTGAATATGTTTGAAACCCCTACGCTAAAACCATATATATAATCTTAGCACTGATAATGAGATGATTAATTTGAATCATTCCAAAATCCCGTCAAGATGGTTCCCTGTGACCTGTACTAAGTTAAAGTTATAAAATGTTTTGAAAACATTTGAGATTCCACATCTCAACCAATATATATTTAATATTCATGAGAAGATGAGATGGACCTAGTCACCATCAGCCATCTTGGATGGCACCATCCCACACAATTTTAACTTATCTTGAGAACAGTGGAGCTCCTCATCCATAAGTGAGACATAGTAATATTACTGATGATAAGATGAATTGATTAATGCATACAAAAGTCCTCATGGGTACACCACCCAACAACATTTCAAGAAACCCTGAGCCCTAACTGCCTAAACCTTATGCAATCCTTACAGATAATAAAATTAATTGGTTGATACATATGAAGGGGAGATATCAATTTTAGTTGGCTAAAGCAATTTTAGTTATTTGTGAGACAGAAAGAAACACTCTTACTTTTTATATTTTAATCTTGACAAAAGAAAAACTAGTATGTGGTAATTATAATAAATTATCGAGAGTACATGTATATTGCATTTACATTACACGACAAATATACCGTGTGCCACCGTAAATATCAGAGGAGATGCTGTAAAACTAAAGGTTTCAGAATATTTATTTTTATATACATTGTATTTTTGTATTAATCTGTCTCCGACATTATTTTTTCACTGTAGTATATCTTTATGTATTGTCTCTATTTATTTTTTTTATAGCGTTGGTTTTATTTGAGACATGAACAAGCCTCACTTTGTTATCTTTTTAAGTACATTTTTTTAGTTCTACCAGAGACATATAATTACATGTCTCTGGTTCTACACTGAAAAAAAACAGCGGTCAAGATAAGAAAATTTATGTAACACGTTTAAGCTTAAACATGTTTGGGATTATATTTCAAACCTAAACAATTATGAAAATGAATACGTTCCAGTTAAACCTACGAAGGGTTTGAATATCTTTAGATCAATACAATCATCAAGTACTTTGTTGATATTTTCATTAAATTAAACCCAAACCTTAACTGCTAAAGTTGAGCTATTTCAAATGCAGAGTTTTCCTTCATAAAGAGAGCGTTCAACTCTTTCTGATTAATTTTGAAAATGGAAACGTAGCAGTAAACAATGATCTGTTGAGATAATGCTTTTAAAATAGATTATGTTATAAAGGTAAGTATTTGGTAAAATTATGTTATTTGAAAAGTTTAATGCTTAAAGAAATTCTTCATATCTTGTGTTCATGCCCCTTGCCGATTTGACCATCTCATACAACTATGTTTAGTTTCTCAGTAAGATTTAAATCAATAGACACACTTTTTCTTTGGAATGATATGTATAGTAATTAAAGCATATATAGTATTTTTTTTACTTATATCATTTCAGGAAATAAAAGCTACATTAGTCTTATGGATTGACTCCACATATCAGCCAGTACAAACTTCCTTGATTGAAGCGATTAAATTGAAGCATTTTAAAATATTTTAATAAATAAATGATCGAGTAAAAACAAAACAAAAAGAAAAATGTTAAACATGTTTAATTCTTTAAAAAATTCATATCAAATTTGTTCAGGACTAAACGCGTTCAAAATTCAACAACAAAATGTGTTTAGGATTGTTTTTAAGATCTAGACACCGTTTGTAGAAAGTAGCTTTATTCTATCTCGTATGTAATAACGCCCATTTCCCATTTATATAGCATGCTACAATGTATTTAGCCTCTGCAGATGGTTACAATAATTCCTCACTGTTTGCGTTAAGTTTGTATTTTTGAGAAGTCGTGTGTGTGGCACACATTGCATGTTAGACCTTATGTATTAAGGCGTTCACAAAGCATATGTGTAAACATGAATCCTGTCCTCTGATTAAAACTCCGAAATTAAATTCTTGGGTCTTTCTGATGCAGTAACAGGGAACTGGCTCCCTAAAAATCATTGACATGTTTTATTGGCAAATTGGTGGCATATCAGACAGTGACAGTCACAACTTGTTGCCTTATTGTTCTTTCTTCCTTTATTTATTCTTTCATTTTTTTGAATTGTGAAAGTTGTTGAGTCCAATCAATGACAAATTTTTCTGTATTTCTTCTATCGGTAAAAAGTTAAATAGAACTATATATAGTAAATCGGAATATTATATAAAATTTCTGTTTTAGTATTTTCTTTTGAAATGCCTGTACCAAGTCAGGACCATTACGGTCGACAATTTTTCCTGTGGTTTCCACCTGCTTTGTCTTTTTGCCTCTTGGTCTTGGCTGTTGACAATTCTGTTCGGAAATTTTGTTATTGCGATCATTTAACGTATGACGCGTATAAACGCAGCAAGTAGTACTTCAGCATAGGAACGCACAATGACCCGATGGCGACCCGATAGTTTTATTATTTTGGAGTCCTATTTCTCCTGCAATTTTGTCGTTTTTTTTGGTCGGAATTTTCATTGACGTTTCTCTTTGAAAATGACCTTGAAATGCAAAAATTCAAACTGATCTGATGAAAGATCGTCAAAACGACATGCAGACGTTCGATGTTTGCTAGACAACCGTTATGCCTGCGTTCAGCATACGTCAAGTACGCTAGTGAAACGCTTTTGAAACGTCGCTAAACGCTGTTACACGTTTTGCAAATTGTGAGTTGCAGATAAGTTTTCCGTGCATTGTAGGTCGTTAGTCTTACGTTATGAATGCGTCCAGCTAGAAAATTTCTGAAATTTCTTTAGCGTGTGCCAATGTTTTTACAAAAATTCGCGAACATTGGCTAGAACGTTGAAGTCTGATATGGCCTTGAAGAACAAATGAAATGATATGATATAAATTAACATGGGACAAAATCCCTACAAATACTTGGTAAGATTAAGCGAATGGAAAAAAAATATATAGCTACTCCAACGACGAATTTTGTAAGCAAATTTTTATTATTT
Source organism: Modiolus philippinarum (assembly GCA_002080025.1). Taxonomy (NCBI): domain Eukaryota; kingdom Metazoa; phylum Mollusca; class Bivalvia; order Mytilida; family Modiolidae; genus Modiolus; species Modiolus philippinarum. The sequence goes on from MJUU01001821.1 coordinate 23,468, forward strand.
GTCAATTTTCATTGCAGTAATTCATAATGATCACATTGTGCATGAAGACGCACGCTAAATGTCGTTTTAAATCACTTTTCAAACGCAAAGTTTCATATAGATTCATGAATACATGAAAGTGCACGGCAATTCTGAGTTTTACTTGTTTTTGCAGTTTTCTTGAATTTTGTTTGAAGTAAATCTTAATTAGTGAACAAAGCACCGTAACTCCAAATAATTTTGAAAAATTTTCCCCTTAGCTCTTAATAACACTGGTAAATACTAGTAACCGGAAGTGGACAAAATGTAATTATTTAATGATGTTGCTTTTATCATTTACCTGAAATGCTTGAGAAAAAAGATTTAATTTCATATTATTCAAGCAGAAAACTATCTTTTTGCACCGTCATATTCATTGAATTCGAACGTTCATTTTTTTCGTTGGAGTACCTAGTTTATGTTGTTGTTCGAAGCTTTTTCTATCATAAAGCACCAAGCCTCCAGGTATCCCTATTATTTGATAGCTGTCGAATTGCGCATATGCAGAAGCAAAATTAACAGTAACTTCGGTATTTTAAATTATCATTTATTACCACTAGACCGTTGTCTCTGCTGTTTGACTGTTATATTGATTAGTCCTCGAGGGTATTCACCAACCCAGTAGTCGGTGCTGGCCCAAAAAACCGAATTTATTTGGAAATTTGCAATATCTAAATTTAAGAAAATTTTGTTAAAAACTAAGGAGTATTTCCCTCTCGCATAGCTCTGTCTTGGCTGTTTTTGGCTTTACTATTTAGATCTTATTGGTAATTTGTTCTCTGTAAGCTTTTGCACATATTTTGGTGTAAGGATTTCCAAATGTTTTAATTTGATCTGCTCTGAAGAGAGTAAAGTTGTCGAAATGCGCATATGCAGAAGCTAAATATTAACAGTAATTTGGGTATTTGGTATTAATTGTGTTTATGATTACTTTTGGGATTTCGTATAAATTTCATCACTCCCGTTACAAAAATGTAATCGTGATTGACAAGTTTCTTTGTAGACAATTTTGTGACGTTCTGCTGGCTTTTAATACTTTTTGCATCAATTTAAACGAAAGTCATGCATAATTGTTTTTTACTAATTTTTCCTTTGATTGAAACGTCTTGCCATTTTTTAAACATAAGACTAATTGAAGACGTCTTAGAGAATACTTATTTCAGTCTGTTAGAGAAGTCACGTGGCAGTGGGAGTTACCAGATACACATGAGGATATGCGGTTGTATAAGATAAGTACATTTGAAAACTTTGCTTCCAACCTATCAAAAATATAATTCATTACAGTTTCTTTTACGGTCTTCCTTATTTTCAGAAAAATTATACAGAATCATTATTCTAGTCCTAAGTAATTGTTAAGCTAGTTTAACATTTTTTGTACTAGATTCCATATTATAATAATATCTCTTTTGGTTCGATTTTTCTAACTTTCTTTCCTAGAAACAACATGCGGATTTCTTCTTTTCTAGTGGTTGAGGATGTAGAAAGGTGAAATTAAATAAATCTACGATCATACCTTCAATGGAAAGAGCATTGGTAACACATAAATAGAAATCACAACATTCAAAACAAAGGCACTCACAGTGTGAACTCTAGTGAAACTGAGAGTGACATCAGGTGCTCCGGAAGGGTAAGCATGTCCTGCTCTGTTAACAACACCCGTCACAATGTAAGTGAGTCAATCTAGGAAAATGTCAAAATCGGTAATCAAATCCGGGAAGACGTGAATCAAGCTTAAAATGTCCGCTTTCATTTGGGATACTGACACGTCATATCTTTCAATGATGTTATGGTGACGGCCATAGAATTTCTTAAGGGATGAAATTAACAGTGGATTAACAAATCCCTGACTAAGCATCTTTTGGGACAGTGTTTTTGCTCTGTTAAAAAAATCACTGTACAAAAAACATACTCGGCAGTAACGAATCAAATGTGAAATGTGAACTCCATAGGCTTAAGAGGTAGGTATATTGCTAGAAATAAAGTCAGCTAAAATATTGAAAGGTTATGGGCCTCTTTTTAAAGATATTTCACATTTTAAAAAATGGTGGAAAGGCCCTCTTGGACTTTTTCCTTCGTGTAGCATCGATACATTATTGATTTGTATCACATGCAAGGAAAATCTACAATCTAATAAAATCGTGCTTACTGACTTAAAATGAGCTTCTGAAGACTTTGATGACTAGAAAAATGAGTGTAATGGAAAAAATATTTTACGTAGTAATACTGGATAAAACCAGAGAAATCTGAATGTCTTTTACAAATTTCAAAAACCCCACCTTACTACATCCTTAATGTAAATTTCAAAACAGTTTTCAGTACATTGTTATTACCTTCTTTTTCCAATCTAGTTGTTTCTCGATTCACTGGAAATTTAAGTGGCATATCTGATCTTGTAAAAAATATTTTGATTTAATTTTTTCCTATTGTAATGATTAATGTTAGGTGCTCTGACTGTGGTAGCAGAAAAACTATATCTACGCTTTAAGTCTCAATCAAACAAGAAATGCTGAATCAAACAGGAAATGCTGAATCAAACAGGAAATGCTGATCAACACACAGAAGGTAATGGTAATCAGGGTTCACAGGAAATGATATAGCGACGTATTGGCGGATAGCGGTTATTGGCGGATGGTAATGGCGGGTCACTTCACTTTAGTACAGACGTCCTCTGATATAGTAGGTACTCCAATGAAAAAATTGAATGTTCGAATTGAATGAATATAACGGTGCAAAAAGATAGCTATCTGCTTCAATAATTAGATATTAAACCTTTAATCTCCAAAAACTTAAGATTAAGGAATAAATTAACATCATTAAAAAATTACAATTAGTCCACTTCCGGTATTTTATCTTCTTCGCATTTACCAGTTCTATAAGAGCTAAGGAATTGTAATTTAAATACAACACTTAACGTGCGTCTTCATGCACAATGTCATCATTGTGTATTTGTGCATTGAAAATTGTTAAATAATCAAAATGTGCTTAAAAAATTCTTCGTTGGAGTACCTAGATATAGTATACAACATAGAGCTTACATGTATCCCTATCGTTTGATTGACTCTACACTACCTATAAATGATAGTGTAGGGTCCATCAAACAATAGGGATACGTGTAAGCTCCATGTTATTTTCTATGTTTATAACAATTTGTAGGGATGCTTGTATTTCACGTAGGGTAATAAGAAAATTAGCAAACGGAATTGTCAAAAGCCGAATATAAAGTTTTGAAATATGTGTTTATTATTTGACTTGAGCTGAAATCAAAAGTTTACTTACATTGCTATGATTTTAAGCTGACCTGACCCAAAGGGACAGTGTGAGCTATTGCCATCATTTGCCATCCGCCGTTCGTCGTACGTCCGTCCGGCCGTTCAACTTTTCGCATTTTTATCTTCTCCTCTGAAACCACTGAAGCAAATTCAACCAGACTTTACAGGAATAATGTACTAAAGGTCCTTATCAAAGATTGCTCATTTCGTTCCGATCCGATAAAAACAAAGCCGCCAGCACGGAACATAATTTTACATTGGACACTATGAGAAAATCACATTTTCATCTTCTCTGAAACCGCTGAAGCAAATTCAACCAAACTTTACAGGAATATGATGTACTAAAGGTCCTTAACAAAGATTGCTCATTTTGTTCCCATCCGATAAAAAAACTTGGCTGCCAGCACGGAACATAGTTTGACATTAGACCCTATGGGAAAAATCACATTTTCATCTTCTCCACAGAAACCACTGAAGCAAATTCAACCAAACTTTACAAGAATGATGTACTAAAGGTCCTTAACAAAGATTGCTCATTTCGTTCCGATCCGATAAAAAACAAGGCCGCCAGCACTGAACATGGTTTAACATTGGACCCTTTGGAAAAAATCACATTTTCACCTTCTCCACTGATACCAATGATGCATATTCAACCAAACTTTACAGGAATTATGTATTAAAGATCCTTAATAAAGATTGCTCATTTTGTTCCTATCCGACAAAACACATGGCAACCAGCATGGAACTTAGTTTAACATTGGACCATGTGGGAAAATCACATTTTCATCTTTTCCTCTGAAATCACTGAAGCAAATTCTACCAAACGTCACAGAAATGATGTATGGAAGGTCCTATACAAAGATGGTTCATTTTGTTCCAATCCTACAAAAACATGGCAGCCAGCACGGAACATAGTTTAACATTGGACCATTTGAGAAAATCACATTTTCATCTCCTCTGAAACCAATGAAGCAAAGTCATCCTAACTATACAGGAAGGATGTATTCGAGGTCCTTCACAAAGATTGCTCATTTAGTATCAATTCGATGAAAAACAGTGCAGAGCATAGTTTTCACATTGGACCCTAATGGAAAAATCACATTTTCATTTTTCTCCTCTGAAATCACTAAAGCAAATTCAACCAAACTTTACATATATGATGTACGTTGGGTCCTATAGAAAGATTGCTAATTTTGGTTCAATTTAATGAAAGTATGGCGTTAATAATATGACAGACAGCACTGATCATAGTTTGCAATTAGGCCTATTAGAAAGTCATATTTTAATCATCTCCTCTGTAAACCCCACAGTAATTTCAACCTAACTATACAGGAATGACATATGGAAGGTACTTAATTAAGATTGCTTATTTTGTTTTGATCTGATAATAAACAAGACTGTCAGCACAGAAGATATTTTAACATAAGACCCTAAATATTACGTTCATCACCTTCTGTAAGCATTTTGTCAGGTGAACGATTCAGGCTCAGTGTCTGAGCCTCTAGTTTCATACGCAATGACGGGTTTAAGGTCAAAAGCTATTTATACGTATCATCTTATTGCAACAGACGCCAATTTTATAATAGAATTTTTCTTAATTCTCTTTAATAGTGGGTTGTACTTTGTACACAAAAATTAACGGAATGCTTTTGTTGATACTTGCTTGCTTTGTAAGAATGTTTGACCTGTCTTGAAAATAAGTTGTGCAATGAGATTATTAGACCAAAAGCTTTCATTTGATTTAAATAAACACGAAGGATATGTAGTAAATGCATTATTTCTCTGATTATACATCTGCTGACCACATTTTTTTAGCACACCTGGTCAGGGTGAGCTTTTACGATAGCTCAGCGTCCGTATTTCATCTGTCTGTTGGAAACGTTTCATTCGAAGATATTTTCCTCTGAAACTATTAAGTACATCTACTTTAAGACAATTGAAACTTAACTTGGTCAAAATAGTTTAACACTGGACCATATGGGAATGTTTTTTAAAACCTCAGAAATTAATGGTTATTAACAACCAAACAAGGTCCGTATATGGTTCCTTTCAAAAAGGTATCTGGCTGGTCTGTTCCTTATTCAAGATGGCCGCAAGAGTGGAACAAGTTAACATTGGAGACTATCAAAAACATATTCAATAGCTTAAAAAAAAGAAAATAATAGTCCAGTTAGAACCAAACTTAGTCACTATTGCTCATAAATTGTCCCTTCTAATAAAGGTATCCGACAGGTCCGCTTCTCATCCAAGATTGCCGCCAGCAGGAAACATAGTTTAATTTCACATTCCATTAAAGGATTTGGTCTCTTCTCTGCAACTACTATTACATTTGGATCCAAATTTGATCACATCAGTCCTTTGGGCTCTTCTTCAAAATTATGAAAAACACATTCAAAGATCTTCTTCAGAATCTACTAGTTTGAACCAAACTGAGTCACTATTATCATAAGATGGTCTCTTCCGAAAAAGGTATCCGGCAGGGCCTTATCCAAGAGTTTTACATTTGATCCTATGGGAAACACATTCAACGATCCTCTCGAAAATAACATATTCAGATAAAACCAAATTGAGTCACAACTGTCCTTGGATGGTTCCAAAACCTATCCTGCAGGTCCGTACTTTTCCAAGATGGCCATCAGTGGGAAACATAGTTTAATTTTGGACCCAATTAAAAGAATTTGATTTCTGCATCCAATAATCCAATCGGAACCAAACGTTATCACAACAGTATTTGCGTGACCACCTTCAAACATGGTTCTGACAAGTCTGCATGGAATCCACGGCCACCAGCTTGGAACACAGTTTAATATTTGACCCTTTTGGAAATGTCATTGATATCTCATTCAGCCATCGTCAAAGTGACCAAGACAGGCTCTTGTGAGCCACTTGTTGTAAAACATCACATTTATTAACTATTATCACGAAAGGATAAAATAAAAAGTTACATATGCAAAGTAAAAATTTGATTTGTCGCATCAACATAACATTACAGAAGTATAAACACGACCGATTTATATTTTGGTACAAAGGGTGTATTATAAGTTATCATGCATTGAGCCAACTAATATGATTATTTAGATAGTGTCGAAAATCGTTGAACGGCAAGCAGCCTTCAGGCTGCGCCGTTCAACCATTTTCGACATTATCTAAATAATCATATTAGTTGGTTCAATGCATGATAACATTTTTTGTGCGGTTATGCAAACCTTAGTAAGAAAACGATAATTACAAAATGACCTACATTTAATTACACGATTATACACATAAACGCTATGTCAACTGACCGCGTAAACTGGACAATACACAACCGAATGATGTATTGATTTTTCATGTTGTATAAAGTTTAAATGGCGTTTTCGTAATATATGGAGCGAAAACCTTTGAAAATGAATGCAAATAAAACATTTCATATAATTTACATGTTATTCCAAGTATAGAATTATTTCACATTTTAATTTTTTAATGTAAATAGCAGGCTGAAATTAGTTTTACATTACGTGGAAGTAAACTATGTTTAATTTCGAAATGTTTATTTATCCATGCTTACTGCATGTTTGTGAAATTTGTCCTTATGTACAGTTCTTATATGTACGCTTTTGAATGACTTTGGTCTAGGTGAAACACTACATTATCATGATTATTGATTGTCTTGTTGTGTAGGGCGGACATGGTTATTTAGCAGGTGGTTAATCAGCCAATAGAATCCAAGTTTACATCGGCATGACCGCACAATGATTTTTCTGTCCTGTTCAACCTGTTCAAGTGTAGATAACCTTACAATCTAATATCTTTATAATATATAATATATATATATATATATATATATTATACTTAATCAGTTGATTCTTGGAACTTTAATTCACGTCCTGTTCCAAAAGTGATATACCGGATTTTATTGTGAGGGAAACGTTTTGAATTTGATACGATGTCGATGTTCTGTATTTGTAAAATATAAATTTGCACTTTTTTCCTTATAAATGGAAATTGTTACTCTTTTTATTAAATCAAGAGATAACAATAAACACCTACAATGGCCGAAAACGACAATTACAGTCTACGATCCAAAAAAAGGAACTGCATCAGAAAAAGCACAAATGAAAGCCAAAAGACAAACGTAAACAACGATAGGTACTCGGAATAGCAGGACGCTTTACCAGCACTAGCAAAGCTAGTGACAGGGTTAAATTTAGTTAAGGAGATGGATAGAAACAAGTCTTAAGCTTGATTCCAAATCTAATTTTGTTGGATGTTTCAGTGATACCCAAACCTTCCCATTTTCTATCAGTTTTGCTATAGTGTAATAAATATACAAAAAAAAAACATAACATAAAAGGTAGACTACTACATGTAGCTCTTTGACCACTTCCTTGAAAAGGAAACTTACAAAAATAATTCAGAAAGATTGGTAAAGTAGTGCTCGTATCTAATCTGCTGGCTAGCCCAAGGGGCTTAGTCTGAAGTCCCACTACGAAAAAAAAAAAATCAAACTCAAAATTTCATGAAGGATTAGGTTTACAGAAAAAAATGTCAGACTTATAATTCACCCTGACAGAATAGGAAAACAGAGTATTGGGTAATGGAAAAAAATAATGATAAAAAAACAAGTTCATAATAAACTATGAATTTTGTTATGCTGTACAAGTGTTTCAAGGGGTAACCTCTCAGTACCATTATTTAATTCAATTATGGAAAGTTATAATCCGAAAATAGTAAAAAAGAAATTCTTATTTCCGCAAAAAAGCTTTAATAAGTACAAATGACGTCCATCGAGGGCATTACGCTGAATACAGCCTAAGTATTATTAAGGGGTTAAATTTTTTTTCAACCGCCTACCGGTCTGACTACTAGGCTGGTGAATACATTTGGGGACCTCTGGTCCACTAACAGTGGCATCGACCCAGTGGTTTCACTATCGGTCTGACTACTAGGCTGGTGAATACATTTGGGGACCTCTGGTCCACTAACAGTGGCATCGACCCAATGGTTTCAAAATACAAAAAAACCTAAGTTGTATAGCCTGTGTATAGATCAATACCACCTGAGAAAGGCATATTGACTGGCAGCGAAGCTGGAGGTCGATACTGAGAAAGGCATATTGACTGGCAGCGAAGCTGGAGGTCGATACGCATTTCTTTGTCGATATTTATCACTTTAGGACTTTTTAACGATGTAGGAACTGCTAGGGTTATATTGACAGAGGACGAAGTCCTGGGTCGGTACAGTTCTAACAGGTCCATATATAAAGAAGGGAAACGGGGAATGTGTCAAAGAGACAACGATCCAAGGGGAGTAATAACAACTCCAAGCCACCATAAGATCTTTAATGAGCGGTGAGGAAACCCCACACCCAACGGCAGGTCGGAGTTGGTCCCAAAATAAAGAGTAATCAAGTTCAGCGAAAACATCATCCTAGACTCCCATAGACATAAAGTGAACAAACTAGAAAACAGACAAGACACACAAAGGCTTAACAAATTTCATGAATTAGGACAGGCGCAAACCTGCTGCGGCGGGGTTTAACTAGTTTTATTGGCCCAAACCTTCCCCCTATAGCCAATTTGATAAATAAAAAAACAATCGTAACAACAGTAAAATTCAGTTGGCAACAGGACTGAGTCAATTGTGAAAAATGAAAATGAAGCCTTTTTTTGATGCCAAGTTTACCATAAATACCGCATGACAACTGTTAAATGGATTTTAATGATTTCAGTGACTGCTCTGCAAAACAAGTCTTTATATCACGACCACCCATTAATAATTATTATGTGAAAAGCGTCTTCGCATATTTCTTGTATTTTAATAAGAACTTTCTCGGAAAAAAAGGAATTGAACGTCCGACCGGATCTAGATAAGGTACTGTAGCTTCAGCATATGAATTAATAGAAATTACTTTTGAAATTTTCATTTATAAGTATTTTAAAACATTAATATGTTCTTACACATATTTCCTACATTTAAATTTTTTTATACACAATTTTTTATACACAAGAGGAAGTTGAAGCTAAAAAGCATTATTTGTTAAGTATATCATTGACAAAAATGGCCATTAACAACAACAAAATAAAAGAACAACAATAAAAGCGTTGTTCCATTGCTGTGTTTTACCATTCATTTGTAGAGATTTTGTCTCATTTGCATTTACTCCATATCCCTTCATTGTTGATTAATTCATCATAAATATTAAATCATTAAAATCCACATTTTGCTTTAGTATGCCTTAATCAAACTCCCCGTCCAGATTTTAGATTTGTAGTGGCAACAAATACAACAATGGAAGCTCTTATGGCCTTTATTGGTAACAGAAACAAGAAATTATATTAAGAGTAATTTTTAGTAACCGTGCAATATGATCCATGCGATGTGTCGTTTTGTGCAATCTCACACAATATAAAGGTCATGTGAGTATATCAAAGGAATAGTTTCAAAAATATCTTGTTAATAATATTTAACAATAAAATTTTTATATGACATACCCCTCATCGGCAGTATTAGAACCACATGATATGAATGGTCAGAATCCAAAAATACTCAAAAGTACTCATTACCAAAAAATATCGAGATAGGAAGACAAATTTTGTTTTTGTCGGAATGTATTGAATTTCTCTTACAGTTACTATCCACATAGATATGTGTGAATTATATCATATAATTGTAGCTTTAACAAAAAATAAATTTGTAAATTAAATTTTATGATTAGTCAATTTGTATTGAAACAATGGAAAAAATTAAGAGTGATTAGGCCCATGTTACTAGTAAAGTTTTTAAATTGTAACCTATACTTTTCGACTGTAAAGTTAAAAAATACCGAAGTTTCTGAAATTTTTTGTGTGCAGATGTCCTGTTCCTGCAATGCAGCTCGAATCAGTCTATACACAAAATGCATGTAAAAGCTGAAAGACAACAAGTAACTGTTGTTATCTTTTAAATCTCGTAATATTGGATATTAAAATAAATTTTCAGTGAAGTTTTCACAGTTGTCCACCTTTTAAAGTCTTTCCAACTATAAATCTCCTTCACAGTGTCCAACATTTTTCTGAAATTTCTGGTATTAAGACTGACCAGTCCTCATTTCATTGTTTGCAATAAAGTAAACGATAGATTCTAGAAGAAAATCTATTTTAGGTATTATTGTCTTTTAAAATGTTTGCGGCTAAAACTGCATCGGAAAACCTATCTGTGACACCTAGCTCTCAGCTGTTTTGCTTTGTAATTACAACTAAAATTGTTATCTGGAAAAACTAATATAATTCTGTTTTCTTAAGGATGTAGTAAGGTGAGGTTTTTGTAATTTGTCAAAGTCATTCGGAATTTCTCTGACTTTATCCAGTATTACTATGTGAAATATTTTGCCCCATTACACCCAATTATCTAGTGATCAAAGTCTTCAGAAGCTCATTTTAAGTGAGTAAGCANTTGTATTTCTATGAAAACGTTCAAAAGTAGCTTCAACATGACGTCAGAACTGTTCCTATTGTGACGTCATAGGTTCTAATTTTTGTATTTTTTCCTTAAGTGGTATCTGAACTTTCAAGCCAACATTAAAGAAAATATCCAGGTGCAACTTAAAAAATAACCGAAATTTAGGGCCAAATCAGGCCCTTATCGCACCTTGTCCTTTTCAGTGAAGTTTTCACAGTTGTCCACCTTTTAAAGTCTTTCCAACTATAAATCTCCTTCACAGTGTCCAACATTTTTTGAAATTTCTGGTATTAAGACTGACCAGTCCTCATTTCATTGTTTGCAATAAAGTAAACGATAGATTCTAGAAGAAAATCTATTTTAGGTATTATTGTCTTTTAAAATGTTTGCGGCTATAACTGCATCGGAAAACCTATCTGTGACACCTAGCTCTCAGCTGTTTTGCTTTGTAATTATAACTAAAACTGTTATCTGGAAAAACTAATATAATTCTGTTTTCTTAAGGATGTAGTAAGGTGAGGTTTTTGTAATTTGTCAAAGTCATTCGGAATTTCTCTGACTTTATCCAGTATTACTATGTGAAATATTTTGCCCCATTACACCCAATTATCTAGTGATCAAAGTCTTCAGAAGCTCATTTTAAGTGAGTAAGCAAGATTTTATAAGATTGTAGATTTTCCTTCCATGTGAAACAAATCGATATTGTGTCCATGCTATACTAAGGTAAAAGTCTAAGAGAGCCTTTCCCGCCATTTTTTAAAATGTGAAATATCTTGAAAACAAGGCCCATAACCTATTAATATTTTTAGCTAACTTCATTCATTTATTAATGATCTTTTCATTTAGTGTATCAATTTAATATTGTAGATTTATAAATTTTCACCTTACTACATCCTTAAGCAAAGGTAATACAAGTTGACATAATACAAAAATGTATTCATTTTTTAAAACAAGTCCGGCTATCCCCAGTTCCTATCTGATGATGTTTATCTCTGGTCTGTTATGTATTTATTTCTGGTGCACTTTGTTTGTTGATTGTTGCATTTGATTGTAATTTTCGGCCATTGTAGGTGTTTACTGTTATCTTGACTTTGTCACATAATCACTATTTCCTCGTATTGCTGGGGTTGGAATATCCAATGTTTACCGCGTTTTTGAATATCGCGTTTTCCGTAGTGAAGGTAATATGAGATATATCATCCATAGTTGATAGAAATCCAAATTATAAGTTGATATAAAAATGTATGATTCTTGAGCTTCCTGATAGTTTCACTTCAATATAAATAAAAAAAAATTCAGTTTGGCACTGTGATTTTGTAATGGAATATCAATAATATCCTGTTCACTGTAGTGATAGCGATATGAGTATTTGTAAAATGTGAGACCATTGGAAAAACTTGTCCAAATATAACATGGTCAGTTACTACGTATAATGTTGTCTGTTTATGTGTATTGTAAAGATCCAACATTGTTTAGACTTATTTCACCTGGTACAAAAATTGGCATGGATGTGAAATCAAGATTAAATGGCTCCAATGGCTTTTTCGTGGACTCTGTGTTGTCATTAAAGACTATTTCAGCATCCCTTGAATAGAGAATGTCATCTGCGTGATTACATCTTTCTCTCTTCGTTTTTGTAAAGGAGACAACTCGGGTCTTTTCTTTTTCAACAGATATCTTTAATGTCCCCCATTTCTGATCCAGTTCACTAAGAAGGTTATCTGTATATTGATCGACTGACTTTTTCAAAGATGTATTTTGGTCCTGAATCTTTTTCCTGGCCTCATCAAATCTATTTATTTCAACCTTTTCAATCTCATCAATTTTACATTCTGTTTCGGCAAGAGTGTCAACATCATTCTGGTCCTGATTTTGTACTTCTTTCAATTTTTTTATTTGAATTTTGTAACCTTCACTGATCTCCACCAACCAATGACCAGTGTGGATTTCAGCTTTGCATTGAAGGCAAACTATCTGGTCACAAGATTTGCAGAACTTCATACACACTTGGCCTTTATGCTCTTTACAAGGAATGTGACTGAAATCCATTTCTTCAGTTTTAGGCGCTACGTCCTTTATACCGACCACGTTATGGTTTTTAGCATTCTTGAACTTAATGTGTATTTTGTTCTTACAGGTATCACACATTAGCAAATCACAATCAATACACTTACAGGATATTTTCACCTTCATTTCACATAAATTGCAAGGCGCAGGAACTTGTCCGCTTTGCACAGATTGAGAAAACGCCATTATTTTCTTCAAAGTATAATTCCCATTGAGTAAAAAAATTGTATGATCGATTTTTAGTTTCAGAAGGAAGTTGTTATATTTTGAGTTTGCAGCAGTTTTTGCAAGTTATCTCAAGTTCAATCACGATACAAAGCTCATGATAACTACATTTATTTATTGACTTTTAAAGATTTTAGGCCAATTGAAGGACATGCATGATATTTATCAGTGTGATATTTTATTTATCTTTTTACCTTCATACACATTCTGCAGTTTAATAGATATATTTTATTTACGGTATTTAGTTTTATACATCGGCAAACGAATACCAAAGCAAACGGGAAACATTCCAAAAACAAAATCCTCTAACACGGCAAAGATAGAACATATGAAAAGAAAGAACAAGAACGCCACAAAACTAAAGGACCATCAGTGTTTACACTTCAAAAACTGGAGGTGATATCAGGTGCTGTAAAGAGTACCATTTATCAGCTCGACGACGCATGACACATTTTACAGAACCAGTTGTAATACCATGAGATTTTTTAATAGCTGATTCCTTAATGTAATTTCTAACCCTCATACAAAACCAATTGAAACACCATGATAGGTGTTCCTTCTATAACTACGAAAGCCGGAAGGGGACTTCCGAGTTCCGACTTCTTACTTCCGAGTTCACACTTCTGACTTCTGACTTCTTAGTTCTTACTTCTAACTTCTTACTTCTTAGTTCGATGTTGCAATTCGGAAGGGTGGTCTTTCCGACTTTCAACATCGACTTTGGCATTTACTTTTGTCAATTATCAGAACTAAAGGTTTCATAGTTTATGACTAATGGCGAAAGCAATAAAAATGATAGATTGTATTGCGTTTAACGTCCTAATGTCAATATTTAAGCCAAAATCTAATACGAGAACAGTTTATAAATACACGATTTATTTTGTAAAGGGAACAACACTGGGATGGGAGAATTCTGCCACTGGTAAAAGAGGATTAAGGGGGAGTGAGCCTTGCAACCGGTTATCTTCAGACTACAGGACTGTTGCAAGGATTCTCAAACGTGAACGGTCTTGTATTTTATGTGTAATAAGCGATGTGTTTTATTTGTATTATGTCTGATAAAAATAGAGGGTAAAGGTATTACTTATTCAATTTTCTACAAAAAATTGCAGATACATCAAATCATGTTCAACTTAGCATTAGCAACACACACATCCTTAAAAGTTGTTGAGTAATACCCTTTTACACCCCTTGAAGACGATTTTGCTTGTATTGTAAAGCTCTTTTGATTTAGGCAGGTATGATAACAAAGTTAGAGTGGATGCTTGGGAACGTACACGCTTGCTGGATTTAAACACAGAGTCCTGTCAGACATCGTAGTGTTAAGTCAACTGCTGTAATCATACCTTTAAAAGAAACTACATTTATTTTAGAATTAGCATGTCAGAAAGTCAACAAACTGCTTCAGAGTCTTATTTGAATAATTCCTAGTTCACTTTAACTTGAAGCACGAATTCATTCAAAATATAGGAAGTGTGGAGATGGAACTCAAACGATGTAATTAAACAACGGCAGTAGAATACCGAAGGTACAAAGCACAAGATTACATAAATCAAAGTCCAGAGACAATATACAACACAAAAAACTAAAGCACTAACAGCGTGAACTGTCAAAACAGAGTGACATCAGGTGCTCCGGAAGGGTAAGCATGTCCTGCTCTGTATACAGCACCTGTCACACGGTCAGTGAGGCATATGTTTTGAAAGATCTGTTAGGTTACTGATTGGTTATTGTCATTTTCTAACCC